>LQNK01002271.1:50661-70891 GCA_001586405.1 Phoebis sennae | reverse complement strand
GCCTGAAGTTTGTGGATGTGTGAGGGGGCGGCGTGCGCGAAGGCGACGCTGGCATATGTGACGATTGGGCGGATGCAGGTTTTGTAGAGAGTAACCTTGTGCCTGAGGGGCAGCTTACTCTTCCTGTTGATGAAGGGATAAAGCCTACTCATGACAAAGTTGGCTTTTTTGCGGACTGCAGTGATGTGCTTTCCGAAGGTCATCCCGGCGTCTAGGGTGACACCGAGGTATTTGGCTTGGTCTTGCCAAGGGATGGGGCTATCGTATAGCTTGATAGAGCGGAAAAGTGCAAGTTCGACATGGGGAGGTTTGGGGATGTCGCTGGTGAATAGCGAGAACAGGAGTGGGGAGAGCACAGAGCCCTGAGGGACTCCGGCTCTGATGGGGCGAGGAGAGGAGAGGGTGCCCTCTACGCGGTAGCGGAAGGAGCGATTCGACAGATAGTCTCGTATGATGAGTACGAGCCGGTCTGGCACGCCTAAGTGAAATAGCTTGAAGATCAAGCCGTTGTGCCAGACCTTGTCGAATGCTTTCGCTACATCGAAGAAGAGCGCTCCAGTGCCTCTGGGTCTCGTTCTATTGAGGCCCTGAAGGATGTGCTCCGTTAGGCGGTGCACTTGGTGGACACATGAGTGAGAGGCTCTAAAGCCAAATTGTTCATCGGGCAGGAGGTTTAGAGAGTTAACAGTGTCCCAAAGACGCTTGTTAATGATTCTCTCGTAGATTTTGGCGAGGGAGTTGAGGAGGCTGATGGGCCTGTAACTGGAGGGCTGGTTGCGGGGTTTACCGGGCTTATGTATGCCGATAACAATTGCTTCTTTCCACTGCTGCGGAAATACGCAATTTGTGAGTAGGGTATTAAAGATTGCTACCAATAGGTAGATAAGTGGGGCTGGGAGAGTTTTAAGCACCCTATTGGAGATGGAATCGGGACCGGGTGCTTTTTTGTTATGGAGACTCTTTATGAGTGAGCGGACTTCGTCCACATTTGTGGGGGTCATGGGGTCACTAGATGGCGGCCTGGCAGTCCTTCGGACTACCTCGCTTTCGACCATGGTGATGTGGTCTGGAGAGGTGAGAATGGGGTTAGGAGAGCATTGTTGCTCTAGACTGTCGGCTAGGCATTCAGCCTTTTCGTTATCGTCGAAGGCTGGGGGTTGATTGGGGCGTACTAGGGGTGGCATGGTGGCTATGGTTTCTGACTTAAGAGCCCTTGCAAGGGGCCAGAAGGCTACATGGGAGGGGGATAGGTCGCTGAGGAGCCGGTCCCAACGTTCGGCTCGCAGTTCGCTCATCCGTTCCTTGACTTGTCTTTGCAGGGAGCGGAGGGCTCTGCGGTTTTCGTCGGTTGGGTAACTGTCGAACCGGCGGGTCGCCGCGTTCTTCGCCGTCAGCAGCCGTCGGGCATCCGGCGGCAGCTCCCGCCGTTGGTCGAAACCAACGTCGGGTATCTGCCGCGAGGACGCCTCCACCCTGGATTGGATGTGGCTGGTGACGGCGGAGACCGCTGCGGTCGCCTCGTCGAGTGAGGAGATGTTGTCGGGGATGGAGTTAAGGTCCGGGGAGTAGGTGGATTTGAGGGCTTCCTCCAGCTTCCGCCAGTCAATGACTGACTTCATCTGGGGCGTGGGGATGTCGGGTGGGCCGAGCTTGATGAGCACCGGTCTGTGGTCGGAATCGAGCTCGTGGTGCGTTTCTACCAAGCATAGCTGCAACGTTATGTTTTGTAGGAGCGCAACATCGAGCACGTCGGGACGGTGGTTGAGGTTATGGCAGTAATGGGTTGGAGAGATTGGGCCGGCAACTTGGAAGTTGAGGGAGTCGGTTAATTGGTCGAGGATGCGACCGTTCCTTTTGTTGCGGGAGCTATTCCAGTTGTAGTGTTTGCAATTGAGGTCCCCGGCGATTAACACTGAGTCGCTCATTGCAAACAATACCCTGAGGTCGCTCTCTAGGATGGTTTTGTCGGGTGGGAGGTACGTCGAGACCACTGTCAGAGGTTGGTGGCCCGTTAGGGAGATCCTACAGACAGAGGCCTCGATGTTGGTAAGGGGAGGAGGGTCGAGTGGCATGCAGTGCAGGGACCTTCGGTAGTAGATCAAGGTGCCGCCTCCTCGGCCATCACGATCGTTCCGATCGTTCCTGACAAAGTTTTGCCATTTTGAATTACCGACACGTCTTTTATAAGGAATCCGCCATATTGATTCACCCTCTTACTACCCCACTTCATATAAAATCAAGTTAAATACTTTTTATTTTTAAACAATCTGAAAATTGACAATATTTTTAATAATAATAATAATAAGCCCGCAGGGCACCTTGTGGCGAGGTGACGGGGAGTAGCGTCCCCGCGGTCCCGAACCCTCCAGGGGGAAATGCCGTTCTTCACCTCCCACTTGCCTTTATCGGCCGGTCGGAGTGAGCACTGACGAGGAACTGATCCCCCACCTCCGGCTTGCCTTAATCGGCCGGTCGGAGTGGAGTTGGCTAGAGCTATATGCTCGGGGGTGGAAGTGTCTAACGGCGTAATAACGGGGAAACCCGCTCCGGGCCGCGCGAGGCCCGCGATGGTGAAACCGGTGCCGCACCTCTCGACACGCCGAGCCATTCAGGCGATGTTGCCCCCTGTCGCCTCTTCTGGCGACCGTTTAGGGGGCCCATCTAACGAATTGGCGAGTCACCGTCTGCCATTACTTTCAATTATTTAAAATTGAAAGGCCGGTGCCATAGTCCTCCATAGTCCCAGATCCCGGTCCACCGAACACCCCGTCCATAGCCCGATTATTTACTTTCCATAACTTGCAATAGTCCTACGCTGGCGGCGGACTGCCCAGGGCTGTATCTTTGTAGTGCAATCATGGGCAGTTTGCGGCTGGTGTCCCATAACACATTTAAAGTCTCTAAAGCGCCTCTGTGTGTTGGATCTGTATCTCCGCGTAAGCCTTCTAAAGGACCGGGCACTTTCCTTACGGAAGTGTCCCGAGAATTGTGAATGGAGAAACATAATAATAATAACAAATGTTTATTTCAGGTTTACATGCCCATATTACAATATAATAGTTAAAAATGAATAATTAAAATCTAGTCATAAAATTAAGATAAAATAAACATACTTATATTATTTTACTTTTTAATTACATTTTTAACCCAGTTTAAATATTTAAGTATAAATAATTTGAAACCTAATAAACATTATTTTCTGTTTGATTTTAAGGAAACAATATAATTTTATGTAATTTTTAAAAAACAAATATGTAGTCACATAATTTTACTTACAATTGCTTACAATATTTAAATTTATTCTACGAAAAACTGTATTATTCATGGATTCTTACATTGTACAGAAACACATATTAAATGAAAGTTAAAAATAAAAAATAATAAAAGTATAAAATAAAATAAACAATTCTTTAAGTAATCGTTTTTGTCGCATATCTTCACTTTTACTGAACCGATTTTGATGAAATAAAAAGTAAATTATAGATCTTAGATAGCTTTCATCTAATAAGACATCGATTTCTTATTTTTAATAACCTTTTCTAAAGTAAAATAAAAAATATTATAAAAAGTTGAATATCCTACAGGAACCACTTTATGTTTCGGGATAAATTATACGTGAAAAGTTAACTCATAATAATCTAAGCAGCAATTGTGTGAAGTTTTATCTTAATCCATTCAGTGATTAAAGATTGGTTGCTGTTCCAAGAAATTATTTTTCATATAAATATTTCATCCCCTTCGGGATTGAATTAAAAAAAAACTTTTCTTAGTGGACGTGTACGTCATGCGAGAAACATATCTGCGAAATTTCAAATTTCGCAGATATGTTTCTCGCCTGTACAATTGATTTTCAGTCATTACTTTTAACTTTTATGTATATTGTCGCATAACTTCGCTTTCGGTGACCCGATTTTGACAAAATAAACAATAATTCGTAGATCTGCCTAAATTTTATACAGAAATAATAGTAATTTCCCATTTTGATGTCATATTTTCGACTAAATTAATAAAGAATATAAAACTTTAAACCTTTCTCCCACGGAAACTACAGCCTTTTACGAGATGAATTATATATCACAAGTTGGCTAATAGTATTATAATCAAACGTGTAAAGTTTTATCTTAATCCATTTGGTGGTTAATGCGAGGTTGAGGTCCAAAGATTTTTTGCTTATTATTATTATATTTTTGTTTTCATATGATTTTTTTTCGCACCCTTAGGAGTTGAATTTCGAAAAATCCTTCCTTAGTGAAATTCTACAACTATTCAGGAATACGTGTGCCAAACTTCAAGTTTGTAGCCCTAAGGGTTTGGCCTGTGCGTTGATTCTACGAAAACAACTCTTTATATATTAAGATTTAATTTAACGCTCATTTATACGATTTTATAATTTAATCGGATCCTATAAATATATTTTCCAGAACCTTAATAATGTATGAACGAAATACTTCATTTTATTTATAGTCTAAAAGGCATCAATTCCTATCAAAAGATATGTTCAGTTTACTAAAAAAAAATAGAACAATTATTGAACCCTAAAACCAAATAAAAACCTAAGATAAATTCCAAAACCATTTAACAAAAAACTAATTTTTATTTAGTCTCTAAGTCAGAAAATATCTATAAAATATGTTCATAAAATAAATAAACTCAAATCAAAACAAAAATCTGAGGCTTACCTAAAAAATCTAAACAAAATATTTACGAGAAACTGTTTTGTTATATGTTGCCTATAGGATATGGTAAATAGGTGTTATCTTTGCCGATTCCAACCTCCTTACCAATTCCTAAAGAAATAAAAAAATGATTCGTTAAGTTAGATTTTACACATTTAAGAGCACAATCGACACAACACTCAAACAGATTCAATTATTTTTATTAGGAACCTTTTTCACACCTTATTTTGACTACCTACGTAAAAAATGTTAATTGCCATGTTACAGAGACTATAAACAATTTCGTTTTCTACATGTTTAAAAAAGGAGAAATCATGTATTATTAAAAGAACTAAAGTTTTTTTACAATAACCACCTCATTTTTTGTGAAGACGGTTAAAACCAGCCTGTTAAATGCAATAAAAATATATGTCATAATTAATGGTAGGTCTGAATGCATATCATCCTAAAATAATAAACGGTAATCTTGTTTAATACACTGAGTCACAAGTAAAGTAAAAAATTCGATACAAATATATTGATTTGCTTTTGGTAATCCATATATCCCTTCAAATAGTATTACCACCCCATTTCTACCCGTAGGTGTCGTAAGAGGCGACAGAGGGTAATTCTGCTGTATAACATCTTCAGCTACAAAAGAGTGGGAGCCGAGCATAGCATGATTGGGCCAAGCTCGCACCGGTGTAATTACCACCCCCCAGCAGAAAACCGGCGTGAAGCAGTATAGCACTGTGTTTCGTACGGTGAGCGGATGTCCGGAGGCCTCTATTCCCTCCCCATTTCTCTCCTGTCCTGTTCTAGTCCTCTCCCAACTTCCTTTCATTAATCCTCCCCTCTTATCCCCTCCCCTTCCTTCAAGCTGCGACAGTTTACTGTTGTGGATGTTCATGGACTATTTTTTATGACCTTTGATGACCTCCGATGCAAACACGACATTATACGGGACTTGAGACAGCTTTTAGAACGCCAAAATAAAGGTGTATATACAAATATTTAGCTTCTTACCTTTAATTCCGAGATTAACCCCTTTATTATGCTAAATTGACTGGCCTACTAGCGACTCAACTCCAAAGGTCGTAAGGTCCAATTCCAAGCATTTGAACCGGATACTATGAAAAGTGAAGCGCGTATACGATTTTGTCTTTTGTACCTAAAGATTAACATACATGCATGTATGTATTTACAAAAAAAAAAGTATGTATAAGTATGTCTATGAGTTATCTAGTTTCCATAGCACAAGCTTTGCTTAGTTTGGGACTAGATGGCGTTGTGTTAAATATCCAGGAATATTTGTTTATTTATTTATACATCAGTATAAGGGGAGGCAGCTGTTCATTGATAACAAACATTATTTTATTTCATTGTCCTTCTAAATAAAACACTAATAAACTCATAAAACTTTATTCTACGCATTATAAAACACGCTCTTCGCTCTCTTCTCCTTCTTTTTCTTCTCCATCCTTCTCTTCTGCTTCTCCGTGCTGCGAAGAAGATTCACGATCGCTTCTTCACTGGGCGGCTCTTCTGTGCTTCCTTCTGTGGATGGTTTGCACTTCTTCGCTTCCACTTCTGCCTCCAATGCTTCTGCGTGCTTCTTACGCGGTGTTTTTACTCTGAAATATGTTAAAAGGTTTTAAAAAATATCGTTTTTTGATTTTTAGTATTGTCATGAATGATCAGGAAAATAATTATTATTTAATTATTCCTAGGCAAAATATAGTTCTATAAAAAAAACTTATCGATAATTTTACTAAATATGTATAATACATTTTTTTAATATAACGCAAGTGGGGCATGCGGTTCACCTGATGTTAAGTGACTGACCGCAGCCCATGAACATCTACAAGATGAAATGTCGCAGATGCCTTGTCAGCTTGAAGGAAGGGGAGGGGATAAGGAGAGGATCAATGATGGGAAATTGGGAGAGGAGTAGAACAAGAAGGGAAAGGAATGAGAAAACATAGTATAGTTAAATTCATACACACAAGACGCGCCCCACTATTTTTCTCAATCGTTAACAGTATATGTATGCAAGCTTCCGCTTGTGTGGGGTTCTATAGGTACACTCATTACCCATGTGTGCACACGCACACTAAAATAAATAGACCAATCAGGACAAAGTATTGCGATCATAGTAAAATATTTCCAATTCGAGGTTCTAGAGGTGAAAATTGATGTTGAAACCGAAATTATTAAAACTTCATTTACTTATCTTGTCCTATGTCACAATTACTTCATTAACGGCCATTTTCAATATTCTATCTATCCCTTGTTTTGCTTACTAAAGTCAGGCAAATCTATCTATTTGCACTTACTTTGATTTCAATATGCTGTCGACGGATAGCCTTTGTTATAAATTTTGACAATCAAATGTCATTTAATCTGAGATTACAATCTATCCATAATCTTTGATACATTATTGAAAACGGCCTTAAAAGATTAGAATTCTGTAGTAAATGTTTAAACGACAATATTTCCTAATATTTTAGACATTCGAATGTGTGTCAGGTGTATGGTATTATATAGACCTTAAAGTGCAGTTTTTGAGTCAAATAGCGCGCGGAATCGTTAAACGCTCTTAAATGAAAAAATAAAAATCTTTAAACCTATACATACCCAACAGTCTCCATACTATCGAATATTTCATCTAAATCATCAGTTTTGATGGCCTCCTCGTCCTTAATCTCGTCTTCCGCCTTCATCAGGGGTGTGGACGTTGCTGTTTGTACCAAAACCCTGGTTAGCTTTGAGGTTAGGTATTGCTGCAAACAAACAAAAAAAATGTAGTTTCTTGTGGTTATTTTAAGGCGACTTTCCATATTTAATAAAATAAATATTATAAAGAAAATAAATGTAAAATAATCTATAATAAACCGTCTTAAGAATCGTGTAAAAAAGTAATAATTTGGTTAGATTTTTTTTCACTTTCTATAAGGTATTTTTGTAGCCCTAGCCGAAATGTGGTTGGTATTTTTTTAATTACAATAAAATAATATGTATGATTTAGTAACGTTAGTTTGAATGAGATTAAACTATAACTAAACAGAAAAATATGAGTAGGTTAGATTCTTTTTACTTTCTATAAGGTTTTTTTTCTAAAATATCACTAAATAAAATAAAAAGGTTAGGTTAGATTTTTTTTCTTTTAATAAGTTTTTTTGTTTTTTTTTTAATTCTTCACCTTATAAACACACTCCTTGCTAGCATGTTCGTGCACGCGCACGTGCCTGTCTAGACTCGCGCTGAGCACCAGCTTGTCAGGGCACAGAGTATACTAGTGATCGCCCCGGACGCGCCCTTGTAGCCTTTGTCGAGTCGAGGTTGGGTTTTTTTTAATTTCGATAAAATGTATGATTTAGTAGTAATTTTTTTTAATATTACTAAACTCAATAAAATGGTTAGGTTAGGTTTTTTTTACTTTCTAAAAATTTTTTTTTGATCGAGAGAGTCGAGACGAGGTTAGATTTTTTTTAATAACAATCAAATGTATGATTAAGTAAGGTTTTTTGAATTAGAACAATTCTTTTCTGACCTATTAGTAAACAGAATAAGATGGTTAAGTTACGATTTTTTTTTACTTTCTATAAGAATGTTTGTTGTTTTTTTCTAAAATGTCACTAAACAGAATAAAAAGGCTAGATGACATTTTTTTTTCTTTTTATAAGGTTCTTTTGTATGTTTTTTTTTAAACTTTTTTTTTAATTTTCACCTTATAAACACACTCCTTGCTAGCATGTTCGTGCACGCGCACGTGCCTGTCTAAGCTAGCACTAAGGACCAGCTTGTCAGGGCACAGAGCTATACTAGTGATCGCCCCGACCGCGCCCTTGCAGCCTTTGTCGAGACTAGGTTGGGCTTTTTTTTAATTGCGATAAAATGTATGATTTAGGAAGGTTACTTTGAATTAGACAAGTTTTTTTTGTCTTTTTTCCTAAAATATTACTAAACACAATAAAATGGTTAGGTTAGATTTTTTTTTGCTTTTCTTTAAGGTTTTTTGTAGCCCTTGCCGAGATGAGGTTGGGATTTTTTTTTATATAACGATCACATGTATGAACTTTTCTGAACTATCCATAAACAGTACAAAAAGGTTAGATGATATTTTTTTCTTTTTATAAGATTTTTTTTTTTAACTTTTTTTTACCTTTTTTTGTTTTTTGTTTCTCTCTAATACTTAACCAAACAAAATAATATGATTAGGCTAGATTTTTTTTTACT
Source organism: Phoebis sennae (assembly GCA_001586405.1). NCBI lineage: Eukaryota > Metazoa > Arthropoda > Insecta > Lepidoptera > Pieridae > Phoebis > Phoebis sennae. The sequence continues at coordinate 61,997 of LQNK01002271.1, read as the reverse complement.
TTCTAAAGGGTTTTTTTGTCTTTTTTGTAGACCTTGTAGAGACGGGGTTGGGATTTTTTTTCAATTACGATCAAATGTATGATTTAGTAAGATTTGTTTGAAAAAGATCACTATTTTTTTAAATACATATTACTAATCAGAATTAAATGGTAAGGTTAGATTTTTTTTTCCTTTTTATGCGTTTTTTTTTTAACCTTTTTAATTCCTCACCTTATAAACACACTCCTTGCTAGCATGCTCGTGCACGCGGATGTGCCTGTCTAAGCTAGCACTAAGGACCAGCTTGTCAGGGCACAGAGCTATACTAGTGATCGCCCCGGACGCGACCTTGTAGCCTTTGTCCAGATGAGGTTGGGCTTTTTTTTTAATTACGATAAAATGCATGATTTAGGAAGGTCAGTTTGAATTAGATCAAGTTTTTTTTGTCTCTTTTTTCTAAAATATTACTAAACACAATAAAATGGTAAGGCTACATTTTTTTTACTTTCTATAAGGTTTTTTTTGTAACCCTTGTCGAGACGAGATTGGTTTTTTTTTAAATTACGATTAAGTAAAGATTGTTTGAATAAAATTATTTTTTTTTGTTTTTGTTAGGTTAGATTTTTTTACTTTTTATGTGTTTCTTTTGTTTTTTTTTTATAATTCTTCACCTTATAAACACACTCCTTGCTAGCATGCTCGTGCACGCGGATGTGCCTGTCTAGGCTCGCGCTGAGCACCAACTTGTCCGGGCACAGAGCTATACTAGTGATCGCCCCGGCCGCGCCCTTGTATCCCTTGTCCAGACGAGAATTACGGAAATCTACTTGATGGAGCTGACCGCGACCAAAGCCCACGAAGACTTGCCTGAAAATAATAAAAATACATTTTTGATTTGACTGCTCGGTTGGCGCAGTGGACACGTCAGTGTCTATTGCGCCGGAGGGTGTGGGTTCGATTCCCACGGGTCGAAAATTATGATGTGATGAACTTTGTAATTTTCTACTGTCTGGGTGTTAATATCTATAATATGTATGTATTTACAAAAAAAAGTATGTTTAAGTATGTCTATCAGTTATCTAGTTTCCATAGTACAAGCGCTGCTTAGTTTAGGACTAGATGGCGTTGTGTAAAAATGTCCGAGAATATTTATTATTTTATTTATTTATTTATTAAACATTCAACATTCTTGTACTTACATATAATGCCAAAAGATACATTGAATGAGAGATTACATAGATTCTAGAAATTTGGTACATACAATGGAGAATTGGTCGACCTTAATCATAAAAATATCAATGTCCGACGCAACATAACCGCTCGTTAGTGAAGTACATATAATTAAATAAATATTTCTTGACATTTAACACAACGTCATCTAGTCCCAAACTAGGCAACTGATAGACATACTTAAACATACTTTTTTTTTGTAAATACAATGTTCATCACACTGTGAGTGTGAGGATATGGCAATGGTCTATTGTGCCGAAGGATGTGGGTTCGATCCCCACTAGTAGAAAATTATTATGAACATTGTAATTTTCTACTGTGTGGGTGTGAATTAATTTTTAGCAAAGTTTGAAAATAAAACCTATAGATACACTTGAATATACAAAAACATACACAAAATACAAGTATATACCTCTCATCAAAACCATTAGCTATACAAGTAGCAGCCATTCCTTTCGTGTCTACATTGCTTATTGGTCTCCGCTGAACTCTAGTATCATATAATCTGAAATGTGCGAAAATACATACATTACAATATATTATACAATTTTTTTAGTATTCGTGATTATAACAACGTATTATACAATTTTTTATATGTGGTTATAACAGCAACGGAAATACAAAATTTGTGAAAATTTTATCTTCTAGGTATAAGAGTTTAAGATACTGGTTACAGACAGACATTCCCATTTTTGGGCATGGAACCCTAAAAAAGACTCGGAAAAATAAACAGAAAGCATAAAACAAAAAGCTATAGAAAAAAACATGATAACAAAAATATATAAATGAATTTTTTGACCATAAAGTTATATATGACTAGATTTAATTACTTTTATTAATGAGCTACAATGATATGACATGCATATTGACATGTATAAATTTAATTTGTACTAATATTATAAAGCTGAAGAGTTTGTTTGTTTGAATACGCATATGGTCCGATTCGAAACATTTTTTCGAAACATTTTATTCCCACGGGAGCGAAGCCCTGGGGCACAGGTAGTAATTACATATTTGCACGCTTAATGCATCCTTATGAACTGTGGTATTTGCAAATAAACATTATTTAATTTAATTTTTTTTTTACCTAACATAACCATGCCTGGAACAAACTGCCAACAAATTCTCTTCAAGAAACGTGAGGTCCGTGACCCAAACTGGCCTTCGCAGCTGCAACCAGTCATGTGGAAGGTTCTTAGCTACGAATATAGGTGCTTTTTCGCCGATCCTCCATACTTTGAGGTCGTTTTCTTCACCGCCTGGAAAAAGAAAATATTACGAAGTATTAAAAATGCTCGCTGTAAAGTGCTCGAAACGCCGGGTTAATAATAATGTATAATAAACCACATTTAAAATCAATTTAAAAAGAAATTTATTTAATATAGAAAGTACTCGCGTTAAAACAAACACAGAAAATACATAAATATACAGGGTGTCCCGTAATGAGTGAAGCATCTCTTGGGGGATGATAGCTGAGTTAATAATCTATCAAAAAAACCCAATATAGGTCATACGAAAATATCACTGTTTTTGAGATATTGAGGATTTTGTAGTTTTTTCAAAAATGTTGACCTCGCCCAATGTTCTATATTACTGTAGCCGTAATTCTCATTTGATTTTCATAATTTTTTTACTAAGTTTTCTTTATGAGTTGCTTTCTTGGATACATGTATTAGATATTAATACAAATATCAGACAACAGAAGAAAAAAAATATTTATTTCAAATTTAGTATAGACTAAAATTTTGAGGTCAGATTTGATAGTCTGTGGTTTAAAAAAAATGTACTACACTAAGACAGTCAGTGAACTTAAAAACTTCTGTATTTAATACCAATTTCAAAATGGTATAAAACTTATGGTTTTTCCCAATAGCAAAAAAGATATTGCAATTTGAAATCAATTTGAAACCTATCTTAATGATGCATCCAAGATGATACTTCGTATGAAATGTTATTTTTTTTACAAGAAAAATAAAATTAAATGTTATTTTTGGTCAATATTAATAAAAATTCATAATTTTTAATGAGATGTTTTATGTATAAATGCATATACCTTCATGAAATTTAATGTCCACTTTTATCAAATGCCATTACAATATTCTTACATTTCTCCAATATTCTCTAATACTTATCGAGGAAAATATTATTTTATTAATTTAAAATAAATCTAAAAGTAAAACAATTACTTTCGTGCCAAGTTTTAGCTATGGTGACCAAACTTTTCAGAGACTAACCAGCCTCGCGTGAGATTTCTGGGTCCATAATTATTGGTCTATCGAACTGAAGATAGGTGTAGTGGGAGCTGTATTCAAATTTCCAGCTATTTCCATTGTAAAATGTGGCACATCATGTAAAATCAAAGGTTTACAATGGTATAGTACAATTACGGTTCTGTTTAAGATTTTTGAAAATTTATGCATTTATACAGAATATTTCACATTACAGATTATTTATTTTTATTAATATTGACCGATAATAACATTCAATTTTATTTTTCATGTAAAAAAATAACATTTCATACTAGGTATCATCCTGGACGTATCATTAAAATAGGTCCCAAATTGATTTCAAATTGCAATTTTTTTTTGGCTATAGAGAAAAACAATAAGTTTTATACCATTTTGAAATTGGTATTAAATACAGAAGTTTTTAAGTTCACTGACCGTCTTAGTGTAGTACATTTTTTTTAAACCACAGACTATCAAATCTGACTTCAAAATTTTAGTCTATACTAAATTTGAAATAAATATTTTTTTCTTCCGTTGTCTGATATTTCTATTAATATCTAATACATGGTATCCAAGGAAACAACTCATAAAGAAAACTTAGTAAAAAAATTATGAAAATCAAATGAGAATTACGGCTACAGTAATATAAAACATTGGGCGAGGTCAACATTTTTGAAAAAACTACAAAATCCTCAATATCTCAAAAACAGTGATATTTTCGTATGACCTATATTGGATTTTTTTGATAGATTATTAGCTCAGCTATCATCCCCCAAGAGATTCTTCACTCATTACGGGACACCCTGTATATTACAGTATTATAAAATATTAAAATTCCAATTGAATTCGTTTTTGGAAATTATGAATAATAATGAGTTTTATTCCACTAGCTGAGCTCCACATTTTCACTTGCATAGGATATATAGTATATACATATCTCCTATTCCCATAGGATTTTGGGGTTAAACACTATCCTATTTCCTGTACAAAATTTCATCCAAATCAACCCAGTAGTTGCAGACCCTATTAATAAATTAAAAAATAATATAAAAATTAATTTATTTCACCATAAAAGCATGTTTGCTAATTTGCTATTCAATACAAACAAACAATCAAATCTTGCCTTTATAATATTGTATAGATGTTCATCAGGGATAAAGTAGGATTTCTTTTTTATAATACATCTTTTAAAGCAAAACCATTTAGTTCAGCTCTGATAATATCAATGCATCTTACCAGTAGCAAAAACATTGCCATCACTCCACACTTTCATCCTGTCAATTCTGCCTCCAGTTTCCACCAAATTCTCCTCCTTTTTCCCCCAGATCTTGACAACACCGCTGGCAACACCAGCAAGTAGGCGACGTTTATATCTACCAAGACCCACAATGTCGCCACATCCAAAATCTATTGTATGCGTATTTGTAAAACCTTTCTCTGTGTTATATGTTTTGATCTGTAAATAATTAGACAAAATTTATAGTATAATCTTGTGTTTGTTTTAACGCGAGTACTTTCCATTTTAAATAGAATACTTTTTAAAGCCGCGTTTAAAATCTTTTAAAAAATATTTTATTTAAAATAGACAAAAATTACTAAAAATTATCTTTTGCATGCAACTTCGCTTGCATTAAATTCTGTGATGTGATGGATATTCTGTGTTTTATTAAGCAAATAAGTACAAAAAAAAATAGAACATTTAAACTTGATTCTAAATTCTTAAGGCTGTTGCGATGCCTTGATGTGTCGCAGAAAGTATAGAGGGAGGATTTTATTGCTTCCCCTCACCCATTGATGTGTCCCATTTATGAATCCCCATAATCCTATTGGAAACTAGAACTCACCCTAACACCCGTATTCTAAGAAGTTACCTTAATTATACTTCCACTCAGGTTACGTCAAATATGACATATGATGGTTTTAAACGAAAATTCATAACATAAAAATATAATATTGTAATTAATAGATCGAATGAATGGAGGTGTTAAATTTTCTTGTCCAAAATTTTCATAATGTGATTGGATGTGAGTAAGTAGAGTTCCGACTCAGAATATAAATTTTCGATGACAGAGGTTGAGTGAAGTCGAGGAATGCTCGAGGAACATATTAGAATATGGGTGTAAGACATCTAAACATATAACTAAATAAATGTTTCACAGACTAAAAATGATTGGGAACCCCCGCTATAAGGAGTCTTGTGGCTGATTTTAATAAAAATAATTATAATGAAATAAAATGAATTCCGATAAAATAGCCACTATTGCATTTAATTATGTGTTGACACTAGTAAGCTCAATTTGATTTAATGTAATGTAATAACCTGCATTCCAAAAGGTGATAGTTCTCAATATAACGGTATAATATTTTTTGTGTATTTTCGCACAGCACTACTGATAACAAAATTTAAATAATAGTTCATATAATGGCTGATTTACCTTCTGATTTCTTTTTCCGATAAGTATTTCTGTCTGGTCCTTATTCCCCCATTCCATGCATGTAATTGTATCATCTTTTTGAAGGGATTTTATGTCTATGAGGTTCTCAATACATTTTTTACTATTTTTCGTTGATTCTGTATGGTATTTTATATCTGTAAGCGAAATTATGATGTGGAGTTATTTTAAATGTTCAAATGGTTATTTTATTGAAATCAAAGAGAATCGTGCAGTTCCTGGAGTAATAACTACGATTTTTTTCAAAGTTTACGGGCAAATTATTAAAACATTGTACACTTACGCTTAAATGAGCCTATTCGACTTGCAACGAAGAAGTCGAATGTTTTATCTTCCTTGAGTAACATTTTTATGTTTTTATTGTTACAATTTCATTATTTAAGAATTAATAAAAATGCAATATTTACAAACGCGAAAACCACGTGAAAATGAAATATGAAATTGACGTTGAAAGTCATGCACTGTCAACTGTCATCACTAACTTTTTTTTTATTAGATACTGGGTCTTGATAGTGTACAGTTTTGTCTTCAGTCACACAAGAAAAAAGTGATTCATTTATTTAAAAAAAATCCCCAGAACTCCAATATTATTTTTTATTTACTTTGAAACAATTCAGTCCAGTTTGAATAATCATTTTCAGTAATTTAACAAGTTTTTTAAAGTAAAAGAATATGTGTGGCGAACTGTCGAGGAAGAAATATGTGTGGTTGACTTTATAAGGTGTTTCTATGGGTATACTCTCACTGCTTCAACACCTCTGTAGTATCGCCAGACTGGTTTACTGATAACCTATCCACGTGTGGATGGCTAGTGGACAACCTCGTGAGTATTCGCTATTCACACGCTTGCTGTTTGTTAGCCGATGGTTGCAAACACGCTCTTAAGTAGGTAAGTGTGACCTGATAGTTGTTTTTGCGTGTAAAGCTCAGTAACCAATGTAATCTGAGCAATGAGCATTTTCATTACAACCTAAAAACAAAGTTTTCCTCTAAATAATATTAGATATAGTAGATGACATACGAAGATACTTCGTTTTTCTTATGTTCTACTTGAATAGAGGGAATATGTATAGTATGCGAAGTTTGGGTATAACTGTAGGGGGCGACCTATTCTCCACAAGAAATACTATATAATGATCAAAAAAATAATTTCTCAGGGCAACCGCCCGTACTTTATTTTTATGTTCCGTACTTTTCTTTTCTATAATCCAATTAATTCCCAAAAGTCTCTCATACCTAGCTTTCCGCCCACTCGCGTGGACTTCAAATTCCTTTATTTTTTAGATGCACGCGTAAAATATGAGATTTTGGTCAACCCTATTTCCATAGAAAACTTTAGACATGAAATATCTCAGCGGTCTTGCGACCGCAATTTTTTGGACTATTCTTGCGCGCCTCTTCATAATACAGAAATATGTAGTCCACGCGAGCGAAGCCGCGGACGGAAAGCTAGCACGACGACGAAAAGCATACTTTAGATAAATGCTACTTTTCTTAAAAACACTAGACTTCCACCCGGCTTTGCCTCCACTTTTCTACGACAAAAAAATGAATTTGTGTTATTGACGACATTTTTCACTTAATATATACCAGAATTAATAAAAACAATTTTACTGGGTTCCTTGACCTCTACTGAATTATATAAAATGGATTTTAAAAAACTGTCAAATAGCCTATTGTCTTGTCCGTTCACGCGATATATAATATTAATAGCCAAAGAACATTAATTTTTATAGTTGAATATAGATTTAAGTGACGCAATCTTTCGTAAATCATTGTGATAACGAAATGCATTGCATAATATATTTATTCACAGGCCCGCCGTAAGCATGCAAGGCGTGAAAAAGCTATTATTTCTCACCAAAATGAGAAAACCGATAAAAAGGTAATCTTTCTTACACAAAACTTAGCTTAATATGTTGTAGACGTAGAGCGGCATACTGGGTATTGAAGAAATAATCCATTTATTGCCTATACTTAAAAGAAAATACGACTATTTAGTTAGAAAAAAAGAGTTAACGGTAATGTGGCAAAAGGGCTATATTCAGCATATGTTACGGCCTACGGCATGATAAGATACCCGCAACGCTGTTTTACAATATACCACTAATATACCTATATACCTATATATAATATCGCACACGGGCGATCAAACAGCTAGCGCCGGGCCTGTTTATTCTTGATGGTAAACATATCTTATCATAAAAATGAAAATGATAATATTATTATCTTAAAAACCGGATTTAGTTATCTCGTACCACAGATGCACATCAAACAGTGTACTGCAAACATGAGTTTTAACAATAAAGTCGTGTTAGTTACTGGATCCAGCTCAGGAATTGGGGCAGTTACTGCCATAGAATTCGCGAAAGAAGGCGCAAAAGTCGCGATCGTTGGAAGAAATGTAGAAAAACTTAAAAACGTTCAAGCAAAATGTGAAGAACAGGGCGCCAAAACCTTGCTTATAGCAGCTGATATAAGTGTAGATGAGGAAGCAAAACAAATGATCGAAAAAGTCATCGAAGAGCTCGGACAACTTGATGTTTTAGTCAACAATGCTGGTCAAACTAAATTTGCATCCCTTTTGCAAGGTAACATTATGGAAGCGTACGATGACGTTATGAAAGTCAACGTTCGCGCTCAAATCAACGTCACATCTTTAGCTGTGCCACATTTAATTAAAAATAAAGGCAATATAATAAACATTTCAAGTGTCAGTGGAACATATGTGCCTAAATTAAGTTTTAAAGCGCCGTATTGTATATCTAAAGCGGCCCTCAATCATTTCAGTCGGTGCGCTGCATTAGAACTGTCAAGTCACGGTGTAAGAGTCAACACAGTCAGTCCTGGACCGGTTCACACTGATTTTCTCGTGAATGCTGGCATTACAATGGTATCTCTTGAGGGTATGGCTGGTGACATGCCGTTGAAAAGAATTTCAGAGCCAGTGGAGATCGCTAACATGATCTTATTCTTGGCTAGTGAAAAGGCGATTGGAATAACTGGCTCGGAGTATGTTGTAGACAACGGTTTTCTATTGGCGTAATTTAAATTATGATGAAAAAACGTAGGGAAGTATAATAAACATGTGCTAAATAGATTTATCTTTTATTAATTGACTACCCAAAAAACTGATGATCAATTCGGGGTGTATGTTTTTTATTGAGCAGCTCATAGAAATAAAATAAGTGAATGATTGCTTAAGGACCACACTGAAATACTCATGTTCTGATAGAGCGAATAATTTTTTATTTCCTTTTTATTATGGATATCATATTCTTTTTATTTGTTTATGTTCTCGTAGCTATCAAAGTTAACGTGTTTTGAGAAATGCCAATACTATGTTTCTTACACTTAGTACAAAAAAATAAGTTAATTACTTAAATCAAAAAGTTTTGAATTCCTCCTCCTCATATTATTATTTTTTTAATGTTCCTTATCTTCAAGACGTTGAAAAATACTAAAAAAGTACACGATGTTTACATGGATTTTATATTTTTCTCATTATTAGGACTTTAACAGAGCATCTAAACAAAATTCGATGGTGGAAATACATTCAAGTATTCACGCGTTCATTGACTCGTTATTTTTTTCATCTTTTGAAGAGTCACTGCTCGAGTTTCTTGTCTGTTCCTCTCGGTAGAAACAAGTATCCGAACTGGTAGATTAAAAAAAATTAAAATTTAAAAAGCATATTATGGTGACTTCATTCTGTAATGTATTTGCTGTCCTTGTCACATGTACATTTGCGGATTACAAAAGAGGACGGCACAACTTATGAGCTACCTTATATACTACAGTTTATTTTTAAGTACCCTACTTTACATTCGAATAAAGTATACTTTTGTTTTTTTCAACGTTACGTTAGAACGTATTTGAACTCAAATTGCAACATTCGAATTTTGAAATTGGCAAATAAAAAAAAAGTTTATTTGGTATTATTTTATTTCTGGCACATCCTCCTTCTCTAAGGGGTTGGGGAAAGCGGTCCTTAGTTGGTCCCAGAGGGCTTCGCTATCCGCTTCCATCTCAAACGGCTGCAGGAGGCGACGGGTTGTATTCTTTATATCTGTGCTAGAGTTAATGAAAATATATATATAACTAGAGGCTCGATCCGATAATATGATAAAAATGAATCGCAAAATGTGTTGGTAAGCGCATAACTCAACAACCACTGGACCAATTTGGACAATTCTTTTTTTTTAATGTTCGTCGAAGTTCAAGCATGGTTTTTACGGCGAGAAAAAATCGAATTGCCGGTTCCACGCCAGCGAAGCTGCGGGCGGAAAGCTAGATTATTATACAATTTCATTATCAAACAATTCTTGGTCTGTACTTCGGCATCTGCGGTAGTCGTCAGACTGTGCTACAGATGCCAGTGCCCTCCCCTCATTACTGATTAAACTTATTAATTAATTGTATACATTAATAACATTATGAGAGAGTGATTGTAAGTGAATGTGTATGTGTGTGTGTGTGTGTATGTGTGTGAGAGAGAGAAAGAGTGTATATATGGGACGGCATCGTTGGTCTAGTGGTTGCATCTTTGACTACAGATCGAGGGGTCTCGGATTTTTTCTGACAAAGAAATTTCAGTAACAGCCCTGAGTCTGGAAGTCGGTGGTGCTGGAACACCTCCGTGCCTCGGAGAGCACGTAAAGCCGTCGGTCCTGCGCCTGATCTCTCTCCGGTCGTGTCAGTACTCTTCTATATTAGTACTAAAGTGACCTATTTGCTCGTCTTAGAACCTAATATTTTCTTTTTCAAAATTTTTTGCCTACAAAATTTTATAAATATCAGATTAACAATACTCTCGGGCAAACATTTGTACTTGTATACAAACATACACTCGCCGAGCTATCTCGACTCGTGATTATTTTGTATCACCATGTTTGCCATGTTTCAAAATTTTTCAAAAAGGATACATCCCTTCGCAATATTGGGAGGTGCGGTAAAATCAAAACGGACTCCTGTTAACTCCTTCCCTATTTGATAATGTTCTCTGAAAAAATAATACTTTTTAATAATTGTTGTGATTATACCATCAATTTATAATAAGTGTCAATCACGTAACAACTGCTGAAAGAAGTTTGATCAAATTTTATATATAGATAGGCTATTAACTAGATTATTGAATGAATGAATGAATGAATACTTTTTATTAGATGCACATAAAAAATATTAAAAATAAAATCTTACATATGATAGTACTTATACTATGCATAAAAATGGCGGCCTTATCGCTATGAAGCGTTCTCTTCCAGGCAACCCATGGTTGGAGAGAAAGACATCATTATTATTGGTCTTTAAGGCGAGCAAATCCGTGGGCACGAGCTACCATAGTATATTATGTGCAAATGCTTTAATTTCTTTTGTTGTGTATATCAAGTCAATAAAAATTTTCCCTTTCCCTATATCAAGTCAATAAAAATTTTCCATTTTTTAA
>LQNK01002271.1:37007-50394 GCA_001586405.1 Phoebis sennae | reverse complement strand
TCAATAAAAATTTTCTTACTTTCTAAAAAAATCAAATACAACAGATTTTTATTCTACATACTTGGCATATCATTAAAAATTTAAGTTAAAATTAAATTACTTAGTCACCTGTGACCACGCTCGCTGTACAGTGCTCGAAACGTCCGGTTAAATAATAATGTAAAATATGATAAATCCTTAATTAAAAAAAAATCCTTTAAAAAATATTTTATTTAATATGGAAAGTACTTTAAAACACAAGATTATACTATTGTATTACTTATTAGCCAGTACGGCTAGATTGTAATAACAATCAGGAATCCATTAAAGAGGACTTCTCATACTAAAAACTTACTTGGCATTTTCCAGTCGAGTTTTATCACTCTCCGCGATGGTCAGTCTGGATTTGAATGTGTCACACACTTTGTCCATTTCCATTGACCGTTTGTTTAATTCTGCAAGTTGTTTTGTCAATTCCTCCTGAAATATAAGAGCAATAGTTATTATTTTATAGTAAGACTAGCTGTAGCTGTATATCTTATTTTCCCCATTCCCATTGGGATTTGGTCAAAATTCATTCTTAAGGGGTATCTATGTCATAACATCTACCTGCGTGTCAAATTTCTGCCCAATCCATCCAGCGGTTTGGGCTATATCATAAATGCGAAAGTAACTCTGTATGGATATCTGTCTCTACTTCACGCCTTTACCACTGAACTGATTTAGATAAAATTTTGTATCAATCTAGTTTGAAACCCAAGAAAGGACATAGGTCTTTTTATCCCGGAAATCCCATAGGAACAGAAAGTATATGCTACAGCTAGTTTACAACTGAGTAGTTAATAAAAAAATTACTTTTCTCAAATCGTTTTTATTTAACCCGGCGTCATGGGGGTTGGGTCTGTGCGACCCACCACATTTTATTTCGCTTGTAGTTCGGTTACTATGCGTATAACGTGGCTGGTCTTTTCAATAGCTGGAGCTGTTGAGTTGTCCTATACATCGCAAGAAATACCTTAGACATACCACGGCCGCAGTGGGAGAAACAGGTGCACAAAGTTAAAAAGGGTACCTGAGACCCATCCCCGTAGTCGGTGTAACAATTTCGCGCCATTATGTATACATATTGTTATACTTATTATCTGTTTTTTTACCATTTTATCTTTGATTTTTTGTTGTTACTTACAAATATAGTACATTATATATAGTTCAATGTATTTTATTGGTATTTTTTGTAGGTACTTAGTAAAACATGACCATGAAGAGGCTGAATGACAGCATATTCTGGCAATTTTACAAGAGTCTGACTCTGATTCTGAGCTGTCAGGCCAGGATGTGTGTGACGATGAAGATCACTTGAGTGAGCGTAGTAATTCAATTGACACAGAATAGGATAGCTCAGAGTCTGGTTATAATGATATTCCACTGTCTATTATATAGTACCTTTCTGTGCTGACTGTACCGAAGATAATTATTCCAAATGATTAATTTTCTTTTTGTTTTTATTTATTTATTTACCTACAAAAAGTGCCAATAAAATTTTAAGACTCATTGTTAATTAATAATAATATAATAACATTTAAGAAAGAAGAGAAAAATTTTGTTGATAATTTTAGTCCTTTCTTTAAAATTTTATTACATATATTTAAAACACAATATAACATAATATTTGTGTTTCATTGAATGACACAAATACCCAAAAATATAAACACAAATAAATATAATCTTTATTATCAATAAAGTATTGAAATAATTTCGACTTTATGAACGGGTCGGTGAGACCCACCCCAACGTCCGTGTAACACTTTTCCACCCCCATGACGCCGGGTTAAAAAACATGTTCTGAATTGAAAATGTATCCTCCATGATTGACTACAGTTTTTTTTGCTGTTCTTATAGTATTCTTTTCAGTTAAATGTTTATTGTCAAAAAAATACAATGTGTATATTAAGATAAAATGAAGAATTACTAACATTCAGTATCGCTTCTTGTGCCAATCTATTTTCATGTTCATATCTCTTCTTGCATTCTTTTCTTTTTTTCTCATCTCTTTCTATAATATCTGTAAAGATTATTATCAGATCATTATAAAATCTAAACTGGAATCGCTCCATCTATTTGGGTGTTATGGTTCCACAGGAAGACAAATAGACACACAGACAAATCAAATTCCTGTAAAGGCCCTGTTTTTGCATCAGAGATTAAAAAATAAAAACAATAACAGGATACCTGCTTTATGACTCTAAAAAAGTTATTGTTACAATTAATTTTTTATATATAATCTTATAATTTTTAATTTATTAAGGTCTACAGCAGTTTCAATTCAAAATCTTTTTAAATTAAATTTAATGCACAAATACTATCAATACCAAAAAATATATAAAGCTGAAGAGTTATTTTGTTTATGTATTTGAATGTGACAATCTCAAGAACTAAAAACAAGATAAACTATACAACGAAGAAGGTTTAAATATAATATTATGCTGCGGGAACTAAACCGCGCGGAACAGATAGTATATTATAAAAGATTTTAGTAAAAAAAAATACATAAATTCTAATATACTCAAATGCGCTAAAAACAACGTTGCAATTCATTCACGCGTCTTACAATTGAGAAGATTTGTTTGTTTTAAGCATTTAAAACGATTTTGTGCACAAAAGATGCAGATTTGTATATATGTTTTAACATTTTGTGCACTCTTACCGTCGATTCTTTTACAAATAGCATCGATTCCCTCCATAATTTCCATTAGCCAAGGTTCCTGCGGTACTACAGACGTCATTTTGTTACTTTTGCTACGATATATCAGCGATTAAAATGTTTGCAAGGTTTATAAATAACATTCACAAACAAACTTTGCGTTTTAAAATTCAAATACAACGTCCAAACTGCAAGTGTCAACTGTCAACTTTTACAATGTCAAGCTCACATATCACCTCATCCAACTGTCAGCTTTTAAATAATGGCAACTACTTTAAATACTACTTTAAAATATTACAACTATTTGCAAGCGCAGTAATCGAATGATTAAATTTATTTCTAATGCTGATGCTCAGAACAAAGAATCAACGCTATAATATGTCGTATAGTTAATAGACCATGGATAAGAGTAAAAACTTTCGCATAATCACGGTCATTCTAAAAAATTCAATGGTTTTAAATTTACTTTTGTATTGTACAAAGTTCGTTTATTTGTTTGAGTCTTTATATGTTTAAATATTTTATATAATAAGACACCTAGAACGGGAAAATGAAAATAGTGACAGATGTTCTATTTGCATCAAATATCGGCTATGGCAACACTGAGTAAAATATCGCATTCGCACCGTGGAAAATTGGAAATTCTTCTTTGTTTTTCATGAATGTGAACATTCTGTAAAAAATCATGATTTTTATTAAATTGTGGTTTTGCCAAGGTTTTGCGTGAATCTTATGATGAGTATTGAAGTCCTCAGGAAGAATTTACGATGGAAAACAATGAATCTAGTCATATATTTAATCAAATAAAAAACCGCAACTGTATACAGCTGTGAGACCGAACAAATTAAAATAGTAAATGAATTAATGCATATTCAAAATGCCAAAGTGCTGTTTTAAAGATTGCAGAAATGTTACATCTAGAACTTTGAAAAAAGATGGAATATCGTATTTCCGGTGTGTTTAATATTTCATGTTTTCATATACATATTTAATCAGACTTCTTCGTTTTGCGAAGGGCTGGTTTATTGCCCTTCGCTTGTTTTTTTTTAAATTAAATTTTATTTTACCAAACTTTAACTAACTTTATACTTTCAGTTTCCCGCGCGACCCAATTCGCTGTGGAAAATGGTTGGCGGTGGTAGCGAGCCAACGGGGTGAAGAGAACTATAAGTTAAACAGATCTAGTGTAGTTTGTTCACAACATTTTGCTGAGAAGGATATGTACACTACTGATAAAGGCATAAAACGTCTCCATAAGTCTGCTTGTCCACGAAAATATGTAAGCATAAGAAAACCAAATACTGTTAGTATTTGTTAATTATAACTTGATTTTGTATCAATGTGATTAATAATAATAGATGTTTAAACAAAGAAGCAGAATAAACTCGTGTTTTCTTTTATTTTAAAAGAACTAAAATTAATTGTACATCTACACTAGGAGTTTTTAACTTTTTCATGGTTGATTGATTTGTTATCCAATAATGTTATCCAATAACGTACCACTAAAAGTTATTTATTTTGCTGATATATTTTTGGATTTAACCACTGTAATTTTTGAAGACAAAATTTGTGTTTAATAATTAGGGATTGCTCCCGGGAATTCCCGGTACTCGATTTCCCGGGAATTCCCGGTACTGAGAGCCTTGGTCCAGTACTGGGTCTGGTACTGGCTCTCAAAGTCCCGGGAATTTCGGTACTTTCGGTACTGTTAAATAATAACATTAATAAATTATTTAATCACGTTGTCGCATAAATATATATCAAATATTAGTTTTTTAATTATGCACTATTAGTAAATATTGAGTTACTGTCCATTTTAAATACTTTATAATATAAAAATCACCATGGCAAGGTGGCATCTTTTATGAACGTCATCTCTAATTCGTTCTAGGAGTGCGTTTCTCAAGCGTACATTGTATGAACATTGTCTTATGTACGATATGTCTTGTGTCATTAATATCCGACATCAGTTGGAAGTGAATTTTCAATATTTTTTTTCATTACAAACTTTTGTAAATAGAGGCAAGAAGGGTCATTTTTTTGTGATGTGATTATCACAATTTGCTAGAAGGCCTTCTACTGTTTAACGCGGACGTCACAGGCTAACTGAAGGTTTGCCTAGGCTAGCGATATGCCCAAGGGCGTTCCCCTTTGAATAGGATCACGAAACTCGGCTTGGGCTGTCGCATGAAGGCAGGACCTTAGCCTTGTCGAAGCACTTAGCTCGCTTGCTTCATCCATTGGGTTATTGTCATGAGTTCTAGGTCTAAGTGGATGTCTAGGTTGCGGACAAACTAAAGTGCTTCAGTAGTGACCCCCATGAACCGATGCTGGAGCACCTTAAGCTTGTGGATCTGGGAGGGATGGCAGTGAGCGAATGCTACACTTGCGTATGTTAGGATGGGGCGAATGCAAGCTTTGTAAAGCGTCAGCTTATTTCTAAGAGACAGCTTGCCGTGCTTGTTGAAGATTGCATAGAGACGGCTCATAACAAAGCTAGGTTACTTAGGAAATGTGGGGACCTAAGGTCATTCCGGCATCAAGGGTGACTTCTAGGTATTTGGTTGGACGTTGGTATGGGATGAGTTAATCATACAGTTTGATTTCCTCAGTGATTCTGAGGTGAGAATGGGCTCTAGGGTTGTCTACCTGTCCAAGCTGGAAGAGCACGGCGGCCCTTGTCTTGATTGACAATTATCCCCAAAATCTTGAACTAGTCACTCTAGTCACACTAGTCTTGGCTTTGGTCAACGATTGTAAAGAAGGGTTATTATTTCCTACTAGTTTCGGGCTAAAACGGATATTTTCATCTGCTGGATATATCTATATTCGTTTAAGAATGCCATTAAATAATCAAAGCCTCATTCGATCTTATCGACGTCATTTTTAAGAACGCCATTGAGACTTTTCTAACAATAAAATCTAAGACGCAGCGCTGAGTCTTAAAGGTGACTGTGTTGGAATGCGCCCGTGCCTCGGAAAGCACGTAAAACCGTCGGTCACGCGCCTGATCTACCTGCGGTCTGGCCAGTTTGCTGTCCCATCAGGTACTGAGAGTAATATAGTAAGTGCCGTGTTTGCGCACACATTTGTGCAATATAATATCTACTCGGCTAGTCTCTGTTGAGATTGGCCCCCATGACCGATGTCGGTCGGATAGACTATAAAACAAACACTAGGACGTTCAATTGACGTGTCACCACCAATGTATTTCTAACATCACTTACCATATTTCAAGAGCATTTATTTACTTCTTTTCACTTTTTCGTGTCTCAGATAGTTTCCATCGGGCTGCTCAATAGAACTAAAATTGTCGATGTAACTCAAAACATTGCCACGTGCAGGCCATGTTTGTCGCAGGCCGGACGGAATTTCAATTTGCCACGCAGACCAAAGAGATCATCTTCATCTAAATCTTTACAGCCGCGGGTGGTTCGAGTGATTATTAGCTTTCTGCCTCTATTCTCTTACACTGATCGCTTTTGTGTCATTTTGTATATTGTCCATCCAGTTTTACTCTATCTCGGTTTCCACGACCGCCTAGTTTTCCATCTAATGGACGCTGGGATACCAACGTCGTCCATCCTTACAAAATTTCAAGCCCAGGGAAGTCGTCCGAGTCTAGTTGTCTTTGCGTTGTTCGGCTCGGTGTACAACTAGTATAGCTCGTGGTTGTAGCGTATTCGCCATCTCCCATTCTCCAGCACAAAATAGTGGTTTTGTTTGCCTTTCTGTCGGCCTATATCGAATATAGAGGTAGTAAGAGTGCTAACTTTTATTGAATTATTACCTTTCATTTTGATATTCTGTAAAATTTGTACTCAGTACCGAAAGTCCCGAAATTCCCGGGAAGTCCCGGTACTGGCTTGGGTCTAGTACCGGTACTGGAGATGGCCGTTTCAGTACCGGTACTGCAATCCCTATTAATAATATTTAAAATATTTTTTTACAGGTTAAGGAAGAGAAAAAGGAAATCTCTAAAGATGGTTGTGAAAATGATGTTAATAATTCAAAACATAATTTAGAAAAGGAAGAAAATCCAAATCCCATTCCAATGGTAGGTATTAGAAATAAAACAAGAAAACAAATATTAATAACCACACAGTTGTAATGCAGCTTTTAATCTTTTTATTTGTTTCTCATTAAAATAAAAACATGCTGTGCCCCCCAGTTTCCCCAGGAAATGTCTCCTGTTCTGTTAGATTTTGTGGGGTAGAAACTGTCCTATTTCTTTTCATGTCAAGTAAACTTTGTACAAAATTTCATCAAAATCACTTCAGTGTTTAAGTGTTAAGAAGAGACAGACATACAGACTGTCAGACAGAGTTTTTGTTCGCTTAAGGTTTTAAAAAACAGACTAATAACTAATCTTAAAAAATTGCTAAGAATATCATACATTTTTTTTCAGATTGTGATAGTAAATGACTATACCCAATTAGGTAGTGCAGATGAAGGCTCAGTCAAGTCAACCGAGTCGACCACAGATACTCCACACTTAAATCTGCTAAAAAAAGAATTATCCAAACTACGAGAAAAATCCTTAGCTAAAGATAGAGAAATGGAAAAAATTAAAGCAAGAAATGCAAAGATGTATAGAAGAGTGGATTGTTTGAAGAAAGCCCTTTTTATGTTAAAGAGGAAAATTGTACTTAAACCTATAAAGAAGTTTAAGAAGTGATTTCTTTAGTTTGTTTTATGTACATATGTTCAAGTAAACATGTGATTGTATATGATATTTTTATTTTTAAACCTATTTGAAGATTAGTCAAAAAAGAGGTGTGCAAAGATCATGGTTTTATACTACGACTAGCTGATCCGCCCGGCTTCGCTCCCGCAGCATAATGTTATAATTTTCCCCGTTTTTTCACATTTTCCATTATTTCTTCGCTTCTATTAGTTGCAGCGTGATGTTATGTTATGTTGCAGCCTAAAGCCTTCCTCGATAAATGGTCTAATCAACACAAAAATAATTTTTCAATTCGAACCAGTAGTTTCTAAGATTAGCGCGTTCAAACAAACAAACAAACAAACTCTTCAGCTTTATAATATTAGTATAGATTAAACCAAATTGATCTTTAACAAAATTTTTATTAAAACAAATAGTCTCACACTCATAAGCTGTTGGTCCAAGAGACATAAATCAATAATAATCTATATATTTATTAATTACTCTATAATTCTCTCGTATCCATCCTTACCGAATTTGTTATTGTTATTTACATAATTTGGAAATACCCAAACTATTAATCGAACTTTGCAGGCAGTGCAGTATGTCCACTTTTATTATTAAGTTGTAGTACACAAAAAATAACTTATTATTTGTATTAATTTATCTGTAATACGCAAATTTAAATCCTTTACATCATGTTCCATTAAATTTTAAATGTTATTTTATAATTTACATATTTTTATACATGGTATCTGTAAATGCTTTTCCTTATAACAAGGATTTGCGACACTAGCGCCTCGTATAGTCCACGACAGAAACTAAACTCCAGCCATTTTTGTGATGGCGGCTGATATTTATAGATCGTAAGGGTGTTGTTACAATTCAATAATAAATGCATTAAAATGGAGGAAACGAAAGTTATTTATTACATAGATGACGAGGAGACGCCGTATTTAGTGAAAATTCCCATATCGCCAGAGAAAGTGACGTTGTTGGACTTTAAAAACCAGTTGAACAGGCCGAATTATAAATTTTTCTTCAAATCTATGGACGATGACTTTGGTGTAGTGAAAGAAGAAATTGTGGACGATAACGCTCATTTGCCGTGTTTTAATGGTCGTGTTGTGTCGTGGTTAGTGTCTGCGGAGGGTTCCAATCCATCTGATGGTGCGTCACAGTGTACTGATAGCAATGCTGGTAAAACGAAACAAACTCCTCAGGGAGCGCCGACAGCTCCTATTACTCGTGATACCTGCACTGATACGGATAGTACTATCAGCTCGAGGCCTGGACATAGAGCATCGTGTGACAAATACAAGTATAGAGGCCTCAGGATAAATGGGCATTCGAAGTACAATCATGGGCTTGAATACGAGACAGCCTCTGTGCTGAGTTCCGACTTGGATTCTACCAGTCTCTTCGATAGTCAGTCTGAGATCACTACCACAACTGGTAGGCATACCAATGCGTCTGTTGACCGAGCACTCACAGAATGTTCCAGTGTCTCCCACCTACAAGTGAGTTCGAGGAAACGGCCGCAAAGACGTCGCAAACGGCCCCAAGTTATGTCCAGAACTTCCTCCTACTCGTCTATAACAGACTCCACTATGTCTATGCATATAATTACAGTGACTTTGAACATGGATACAGTTAATTTCCTTGGTATTTCGATTGTGGGCCAGTCGAATAAGGGTGGTGATGGTGGAATTTACGTGGGGAGTATAATGAAGGGTGGTGCGGTAGCTTTGGATGGAAGAATTGAGCCTGGGGATATGATATTACAGGTATGTTGCTTACTATTCTTGTTCTATAGATCTTATGGTTTTATAGTGCAGTAAATAAGGATAATTTTTCAATAGATGGTCTGTTTTTATAATTAATTCACTATGAAGGTTTAGAAATAATATTATTTTACTTTTTTATGATATGGGCTAGTATATAGTTTATATAGTGTATATTTAGACAAAAGTTTATAAAAAATAAGAGCATGTCTGGAAAAACCAGAATATTCAAGTTGAAATTTAATAAATATGACGTAACTTAATATAATATTTATCTTCATTATCTGTCTGATTAATAAAAAATCTTGCTGTCTATTTGTATTAAATTATTTGACTTAAAAGTCTGAAATCTTAAAAGAACATTTATTTTATAACTGCTTCTTAGGTCTATACATATAAATTATTTATTTGATGCTAGACAGCACATAGTTTTAAATAACTAAGAACTACAGCCTATAAAGCTAAACACTTAAATTAATATGAATATCATCAATTGATTGTTTGACAATCGCTGTGCAACTACTAATTAGGTTTTGATGAAATTTCGTATATAGATAGGCTATTAGCTGCATTCGGTGATAGCATATTATTGATTTTATTTATTTATTTATCATTTAAGGAATTAATGTATAGTCCCTAAAATTAATGTGAGCAAAACTGCAGGTAGAGACTAGTTTTTAATATGGTTCTTAATGTATTCTATTATACAATAGAACCTTCAAAATCTTTTGTCAATCCTTCTATGAATTGCATATTACTTATGAAATTATTATAATCAGATAATGTTTATACAATTGTAATACAAAGGTAATGAATAATTATTATGATAAAATATATGTTTTCTTTATTTAGAACTGATTGTAAACATTGAGTCATTATTATACTATTATATAAGATGTTATATATAGTTTTGTTTTAGAAACAGTAATTGTTTTAACTAATTGTTACTTATCTCCAACTAAAATATTAACAGACTTTAAATAATTGGATATTGATTGCTATATCATTATATTTATCAAGTTATAGACCTTTCTCATGCCTTATACGGGATAATTAAGGGGAGGTTCTTGTGATGGATGCTAGTTGAGCTAATAATTTAAAAAAATATGTCGTACAAAAATCATTTCAAAATTCATCAATCACCATTTTTGAGATATTTAAGATCTGATCCTTTTACATACTACATTACTGTAGTTGTAATTCTCATTTGCTAATATTTAAATTTTATTCATTATTTTTCAGTTTTGATATCAAGTAGTGGTTTTTTAAGTAAGTGATATAAGTGTTATATCATAGATTATGCATTTAAAAATGAAGTATTGGTTATAAAATGCTTTTTATTTATATAAATACTTAGTAAGATATACTCATCTACGGTAGTAAAAAAATGTGACTTGAAAGTTCCTTCTAGGCAACTAGGTACTTAACTAAGAAATTTAATTTATTTTATAATTCTCTGTGTAAGCAAAGCCATCGGTAGGTAATACAAAATAAACATATTTGATACCAAACATCCTAAAGAGATTTTAATGAAACTTTACACTTGTATGTGTGATATTAGTAGATAAGAAAACTTTTATCATAAGTAATTAGATACTTATTATTTAAGGATAAACATACAGTGCATCATTTGAATGTAGGTTATTTAAAGCACCGGATGTTGATAATTATAATACTAGCTTTACATGCTGCATAACTCTCTTACCATGTTGCCTTTGCGTCTACCTAATGCCTTTGTTGATTAATTTAGATAGTATATCTTAAAACAACTTTTTTTTTGTTAGTTTATCAAAATAGTACAGTACAAATATCTATACATATAATAAAATCGTAGACTAGCCGTGTCTGTACATTTAATATTTTCGAGAAAAAAATTGTGTTTCGTGTTTCATTTGTGATTCTAAACTCAAAACAATGATTTTTAGAAATTTTGTCTGTTTGTCTGTTTGTCTGTTTGTCGGGCGTTTGTACACAGTCAACTCCGAAACGGCTTAACCGATTTAAATGCGGTTTTCGACTATTTATTACGGCAAGACCCCCGGAGGTTTTAGTGTTTGTTTCATTCAAATCTGTTAAAAAATGAAAAAGGTATGAGGGTTCAAAGTTATCCATCAAAACACATCATCAATGCGCGTAGGTACATTCAGTTGAACCTTTTTAGTTGTTGTTTGTACAGTACTTTTTAATGATAAACAAAGCCTTCTCTTAATCTCCAAAGTAGATTACGATCATGGCGGCTAATCACAACAAAGACTAACCAACATGCAGAAGATATTATTTGCGTCCATAAGCAAATATGTGTTAAATCCATGGAAACATCAACTCTTTTATTCTGAGAGTACACGACAGATTTTCAAAATGTCAATATTTAAAAAAAAATAGAATTATTAGAATTATATAAAACTGAACAGTGACACTTTTGTTATATTTAATGTAGGATATACTTCGAACTTAAACCGTTTACGAGATATATTTTTACAAACGTACGTTTCTAAATCTTAAAAATTGTCATACCACCTCTACTTCGAAAATCCACAAAGGACAGAAATTTGTAGTCCACGCGGGCGAAGCCGCGGGCGGAAAGCTAGTATTTATATATATTTCAATATTACTAGTTAACTTGGCAAACCTTCTATTGCCTAACAGTTAATTTTTTTGTAATTTTTGTTGAATGAGATGAAGTTACCCTTTTTGATATCTTTTAGAAAATAATTACTTCTGCATGCATTTTCCTTATTGTAATGACCATAATTAAAAAAGACACTTACATATAGATATACACACAGTGATTGATTATTATCTGATATTTGATGATAATCAGCTGTAATATATCTTTTACAAGTAATAATTTGGTATTTTATAAAATTTTATGGTATCTTGGATACAATTAAATTCAAAGATCACCTTTTGAAAGAATATAATTATTTTTAAAGGGTTTTATAAAAAAATAAATATTAATTGAGTCTGGTACAGATCCCTTCGCGTGAGATTGGACATTTTTTTAATTATTATTTTTGCTTTCCGTTTTATGCTAAGTGTTTGTGTCAACAGTTTCTGGTCTTTTACTTATTTTGCAACTAGATGGCATTGTTTCATAAATAAAAAGATATTGCAGCGAACTCCTGAAAATCAACAGAACAAGCTCTAACTCAGAGACAGAATTGTGACTAGCTATGATGTGAAAATCTTTAACAGGCCACTGAAAGTGGAAAAATAATAGCTTTTTACCAAAAAAAAAAATAACAAATTTCCTCCAAAAACGATTTAAATAGCAACTTAAATAAAAGTAATTGTTTCTTGCAGGTGAACGACGTCAACTTCGAGGACATGACGAACGACGAGGCTGTCAGGGTGCTCCGGGAGGTGGTGCAGAAACCGGGCCCCATAAAGCTTGTGGTCGCCAAGTGCTGGGATCCGAACCCCAAGGGATACTTTACGATTCCTCGCACGGAGCCCGTGAGGCCCATTGATCCAGGTAAAATATTGAAATTACCGCCGAAAATTTAAAATTATAATTAGAAAGACAGAAAGAAACAAAGTTTATTCCTTACACATGCAATATCAATAAATACCAAACATAGAGAATTAATTAATTTATTCATTCGTGGCTTTATGATTATGACGTGGAAACTAAAGCTCAACCATATCAAAGAAAGCGAAGGTAAAAATCGAAAACGAGCCAAAACACGAGGAAGTAAAGTAGCTGTCCACAATTAACTGAACATTCAAAGTGGCCGAACTTGTCGGCATAATTGAGCGACACACATACATAATGCCACAAAAAAATCTAACTACCTGAGAAGATTCAAAATTCGCGAATAGGCCTGTATTCCCATCACATTCCTCTCCCATCTTGTTCTAGTCCTCTCCCAACTTCCTATCATTAATTCTCTCCTTATCCGCTTAAACGAAGGAGTTTAAGCCGGCAAGGTATCTGCGACATTCCATGTTATAGATGGATGAATTAAGCATGGGCTATCAGTCGCTTAACATCAGGTAAACCGCTTGCCTGCTATAACATAAAAAAAATCCTTTTTGAACACACCTCGTATGCCGTTGTTTTTAGGTCTTCAAAGAAATCCCTAAACACTTATTCTATAAGAACATAATCTATACTAATATTATAAAGATGAAGAGTTTGTTTGTTTGAACGCGCTAATCTCAGAAACTACTGGTCCGATTTGAAAAATTCTTTTAGTGTTAGATAGCCCATTTATCGAGGAAGACTATAGGCTATATATCATCCCGATATTCCCA
>LQNK01002271.1:0-26687 GCA_001586405.1 Phoebis sennae | reverse complement strand
AAAAAATATTGATTTGCCTTCTGTATCCCTTATATTAACGCCCTGTATTAAAATTTTCCGAATATATTCAATGTACAAATTCTGACATGCTACGATTTTATTATATGTATTGATTATAAGATTTTTTGTTGATTGGCAAAATTGTTTATAGCTATTTATCTACAAAATACAACCATTTTTCTAAAACCCACAAAATTTTCATAATGTTAAATTCTATTTCATTTTAGACAAAATATTCAACATAATTTTAATGAAAAAGGCTTATAGGATTTACCCTAAACATTAAAACGGAAGTGAAACAACAGCTTTGTATAATATGTATATTTATTTATAATAAAATACACTGGAAATAATACAAAAAATATTTGTCCATTCTGACTATTACATTAACATTATTTAATAATTCTCTGATTTTCGAGTCATTTGCTAATAATTTCAAATTAATACAATATTGAAAAGTAACATCAATTGTCGTAAAATAAATTCTATCTTATGATAAAAAAAATGACAGATAATCATAATAATTAAAAATTATAATACGATATTCGATTAAATTTTAAATTCGTAACAAAATATTAGAGTGAATATAAATATTATGACACAATGTTATAGTGCGTAAGATAATTTTTATTGGTTTTGAAATTAAACATTATTATAAGTGTTGAAATTAAACATTATTGATATCCACTTAAAATAATTGTAATATTATTTCATATTTAAAAATTGGGTATCGTAAAACCTCTGTCGTTATTCTTTCATTTATTTTTTTTGTAACAAAAAATGTGAATGCATATATATTCTATGTTGTGTCAAAATAAAAGTTCATTTCCATGTTAAATATATAATTTTCAATTACGCACTAAAAATTGTTTCAAATGCAAGTAATATTAATACTTATTACAGTAACTTACAACTACTTAAAATAAATTTGTGTATAATTTGAGTATACCATAAGCATTTGGGTCGACCAGTGTTTGCCTCTAAAAAATTATTTCTCTGAGCATTTTTTAAACTTTAAATGAAAAAAAATGTAAGTACTGCAAAGCAAAGACCGGTCAAGCGCGAAACTTAACTAAAAAAATATAGGAGCTTAAAATAAAATGCAAAAATAATATTCTAGATAGAACACTTAGGAATTTTTTTAAAGGAGTAGAACTAGAAAAATATATGCTATTTAATATATCGGTAGCTAAATAATACTTGATTACAACATTATTTTGTTCAAACTTCAAACTAATATTTAAAAACTTAAAAGACAGACCTCTTTTTTGGTCAGTACTCAAAATATTTTTAGAGCGGGAAAATACCATATGTGTATTTTTTTAATGAATTACTTTTGTGAATGGTCGGGTAACATACGAAGCTAAAAAAGCATTCCATTAACTGAATAAGAATTGAAAAATTAAAATCCATAGACGCCCAATGTAAAAAAATGTTTTTGTTATCTGCATTCAAAATTATATAGTGAATATTTTATAAGCTATGTAAATAAAGACAGCAACTAGCCCTTTCTCTTTCTAAGCAGCTAGAAGCGAGAACTTGAAGTATTTGGGCATAACAAATTTTAAAAAATTGAATTATTTATATAGCTGTCTCATAGATTAGAGAATAAAAGGCAGATGGAGTGTGCCGAGGACTAGAGTGACACTAACTACACGTACACGTGCGTCTGTGTGCGTGTTATGTTATCATATATTGATTGGATTAAAATAAGCCAAATAATCTTTAGTTTCATGTGAAAGGATAATCCATCTTCTTATTTTTACTTTTGGGAACATATTTTACGACATTTTTTTAAGAAAAATTACGAAACCCTCATGACATGTTACGTCAAACTAGACAAACGTTTTGTATTTGCTTTTCGGCGTCACTCGAATCTTCGGCGCACTCTATCTGCCTTTTATTCTCTAATCTTTGAGCTGTCTATATATTTTTCCGTTTATTTAAGCGTACACTGCGTTGAACTGGTAAAATTCGATTATTTGTAAATGGGCGGGAACCGATTTTTAAGGTTATGAATTTAAACTTATTGTCGATTGTATTTAAGTAACTCCATTTTTTGACGATTCCACGGAGAGCTCGAATTGAACCTGAAACAAAGAGAAGAGATTTAAATATGATTTTTTTCTATTATTTATTTTTTACTGTTTGTCCCGATTTAATAATAATAATAATCAATTTATTTCAGGCTGCTTGCCAATATTTGTTAGTAATTACAAAATATCTTAGAAAATAGGGTTAGTAGCTTTACATACGTTTATTTTGTTTAGTTTTACATTTCGTGAAACAATTTTTTTATACTCCTGTACAAAATAAAAACGTGGGAGTATTATATTGACGATCCGATTGGCGCAGTGAATGCGGCTATGGTCTATTGTGCCCAAAGGTGTGGGTTCGATCCCAACGAGAAGAAAATGGGTGGTTATCTATCAATAGTGTGTATGTATTTACAAAAAAAAGGTATTTTAAGTATGTCTATCAGTTATCTAGTTTCCATAGTACAAGCTTTGCTTAGTATGGGACTAGATAGCGTTGTTGTAATATCGAATAGAATATTTATAATATAGTATATCAAAAATTGTATGAATTTTAGTTCACCACGATACCGTCAAAGGCGCATTACATTCAATGCGTAGTACTGTTATATTTTATTCTTTATCTCTAAAATGTAATTTCATACATTTCCTTTGTGTATCATTTAAATAAATTTATAAAAAAATCAAACTATCCTAGTTATTGTAATCGACTACTATTATAATAATTCATGTGAATGTTAATGTCACAACCACACCGCAACTACTGAGCAGATTTTGATGAAATTCCGTATACGCATAGCTGGATTGAGTAATAGGATACTTTGTGTCTCTAAATTTAACACAGACAAAGCCGCGTATAGAACCTATTCAGATTTTGATTGAAAATACCTATAATTTTAAAAGCATTGTTCAATTGAATAATATATTTTTATAACATATTTTCGGATATCAATACGCATTAAATTATTTTATTACTCTAGATATTGAACGATAACACAAAAATAATCGAATTCCTTAGTTTAAAATAAATCGGATATTCGTTGTAAAGATATCGTTTACAACGCATTAAATAAATCGAGTGTGTTTTAAAATCGTAAATGACGATAGTTATCACGTAATGTAATGTACATAATGTTTCCTTTTCTGATAACGTTTAATCAAATATTTTAATTAAATAGTTATGTTTTGACAAATTTTAATAATGTAGCAAACTTGCTATGTCTTTGTACGGGCGGACTGAATAGCTCGTTTTCTTCCTGACCGAATTTCGGCCATGGCGGCCAATCTCTACAGAGACTAGCCAACTGGGCAGGAGATATTGTGGAGTAAAGGAATAGAGAATAGAATATTCCTTTACTCCAATAACCAAGTGGGACGGCAGACATATTAATACAACTTTTTTTTTCTACGGCAAATTCTTGATCAAAGGTTGCTGGGAAGAAATCGCCATAAGTGACGAGCTAAATTTTTGTACATTAAATTAGTTCACTTCCGAACAGTATAATATAAAATACTTTTTAAAGGATTTTAAACGCGGTTCATTGCACATAATTTTTACATTTTTACTAAACCGACGTTACCAACATTTTACAGCGAGCGTGGTCTGAGCGACTGATAATGTATAATAAACCGCGTTTAAAATCCTTTAAAAAGTTTATTTAATAGGGAAAGTACTCGCGTTAAAATACAAAACACAAGATAATATTATAATAGAATACTATTTATAAACAGTATGTTCCTTTTCTTGTGGTTATAATTAGTCTTAAATATTCATTTCTGATGAAAACATAAAAAAACCGCGAAATACAGCTATATACAGCGGTTTCACATAAGAAACCGTTCGTCCAAATTTAATTATAATTTACTGCATATTTAAAATCAATTATTAAAACATCAGATGCCAATTATTTCCGCAAAGCAATTAAAAATGGCGTAACCATAGATCACGACTTCTCAAGGCAGGATGGACCTTCATTTTTCCTCTTTTTATAAAATACGTGACCTTAGCGATGCAGCAGACGAGCGGCGGCCGGAACGCCGCGTTTTTGACGCGTTTTTAGTAAAT
The DNA here is from genome assembly GCA_001586405.1 of Phoebis sennae. NCBI lineage: Eukaryota > Metazoa > Arthropoda > Insecta > Lepidoptera > Pieridae > Phoebis > Phoebis sennae. The sequence goes on along the minus strand of LQNK01002271.1, from coordinate 22,586 downwards.
GAATTTAAGACCAATTTACAGGCTGTTATTTTCATACTCATAAATTCTTGTTTCAATTACGGCACAGTTACTGAACCGATATTGATGTAGTTTCGTATACAAGGTCTAATTACAGCCTTTTGTTCATTAATAAACCCCGAAATTAACACTACCGTAGGCGACGGTAGAAACAAGCAAGACTTAAACCGAAATCTGTATATTATATGTAAATACATATATTTATATAATAAAATAAACTACCCTTATTTGTTTGAAACTGATTGAATACTGTGAAATTTTAGCGAGCCAAGGGATCTATAATTAAATAATTAATTTTATAATATAAATCTCAATTTTTTATTTAAGAAAATAAATCAAATAAGGGATTTTTGTATGTCACATCAATGTATGTTTTTTATTATTTCATTTAATTTTCAAGCAAGCATGGAGCATGCGGTTCACCTAATGTTAAGTGACTGACCGTAGCTAATGAACACCTACAACACCAAGTTGTCGCAGATGCCTTGCCGGCTTAGGAGTAGAGTAAGAGGAGAGGATAAGGAGAGGATTAATGATGGGAAACTGGAAGAGGAGTACAGCAGGATAGAGGAATGGGATGGGAATGCAGACTTAAGAGTTCTTTTTGAGCAAGTATCACTTTATTCTGCATACGCCTAATCCTACATATGTTGTAAAATCAAACATTTTATGGTACTTTATAATTACTTATCCATTGCGCAGAATGTCACAAACCTTTGACATTATAAAATGAACATACATGGAAATTTCGTGAGTTCTTGTGTTCATTATATTTATCAGTATTGCAACAAGACAGGTTTAAACACATTGTCGTGAATTACAAAATATCTACGTTGTGAATCTTTGTGTGTTACTTGTAGTATAATACCACGTTTGAGATAAGATTTTAAATGTGCAAGTATTTCTCAATTACTTAAAAACAGCTTAACGGATTTTATACATTATGCAATGCCATAAACATTAATATTGTGAACCTTTCTACACATACCATTTTTGTTACCCCTTACAGTTGGTTGCCTGGAAGAGATCACTACTGAGTGATAAGGCCGCCTACTGTGTTAGGAAATTAGATGTAAGAAACTTTACATAATAAGTTCCTGTACTTTATATTTCTCAACACAATAAAGTGTATAAATAAATACCACGATTCAAACGTAAACTTCAAATATTTTCGTGGCGTAAACAACATGTCATAGCATAAAATATAAATTTAACATATATCTATGCGAGGTATTCTTTAGCTATGTGAGAAACTTCCTCATTGATAAGAATGAACGGTTTGTTAGTTACTTTATTATAACTTTTGATACTTCCCGCAGGCTGGGCACAACACAACATCCATTAAAATTTATTACTCGTCTTGTCGCCTAAAAAACGAAATAGAGCCTGCGGTCATTACGGTTAATGGAAGTTTTGGGACTTAAAAATAATTAATGGCTTGATGCATCCGGAGGATATGATTACAAATTAATTTCATTATCATAAATACTTCACCAGCTTGTAGACCTGCTACAATTCCATGTCGGGAAATAATAGAAAAAGCATCAGACAAGTTTCCAAAAAAAGTTTCGAAAAATCCCAATAACATTTTTGCCCCACCCAGGAACACCCAAAACCTCTCGACCTGTAGTCACAGATGCAACCTCTAGACCAGTGATTCCCAAAGTGGTCTATATCGACCCCTAGGGGTCTATGACAGCCTGCAAGGGGTCTACGTAGCGAAAAAAATTTGGGGGTTCATGAAACGAAAATGGGATCCACGATATTGGATCTCAACACATACCCTAAATCAGGTAAGTAGGGCGTCTACACAACACGGAAATAAAAGGGGTCTACGACACAAAAACAATTGGGGAACTCTGCTCTAGACCAACGAGGCAGTCAGTCTACTAACTATTACTCTATTACCATACTGCCTCGTGGTTGTATCTTTGACTACAGATCGAGGGGTCCCGGGTTCGATTCCCGGGTGGGGCCAAAAAGAAATGTTATTAGGATTTTTCTGACAAAGAAATCATAGTAACAGCCCTGAGTTTGGAAGTTGGCGGTGTTGGAACACCTCCGTGCCTCGGAGAGCACGTAAAGCCGTCGGTCCTGCGCCTGATCTCTCTCCGCGAGTGTCAGTCTGCCGTCCCATCGGGTTATGAGAGTAAAAGGAAAAGAGAGTGCACCTGTGATCGCGCGTACACTTGTGCACTATAATATCTCCTGCGCAGCTGGCTAGTCTCTGTTGAGATTGGCCACCATGGCGGAAATCGGTCTGGGGAGCTATTATTATTATTATTCTATTGACGTGAGAAATGGACGAATTACATTAAAGAATCGATTGACTATTTGACTTTGACTATTTGCAAGCAAAAAACGTCACCCAAACGCGGTCCGTCTGGCGAACCATAAACAGCGGATCGATATCAAAGACAATAAGCATAATATATGTCACGGCCGTTTGCATACTGGCCACGCTAATTGAAATGTATTTGCGGCTATTTGATGGCGTTTCATCATTCTTAATAATAATATAACTAACTGTAGTCTTGCTTCCAATATACGATCCAATAGACGACATAGTGAGAAGACTGAAAAGAACTAAACCTTTTGAGTTAGTGTAGTTAAAAGATAACAATAAGTGCAGTGTAAAGAACACAATATGACAGTGTCTTTCATTTAATATTAATTAATTGTGCAAATTAAAAATGGAAGACATCTTGTTGAATTGTGTATTTGCGTAGTCTATATTCCTCCACCAGTTAATTGTGTAATATTGGAGCGTTTTACGGAATCTGCTAGTCTATGTCTTTCCAAATATAAACATACTGTTATCGTAGGTGACTTCAATTTACCGACCTTAAATTGGATATGTAGACCCTTTCTCTGTTCTGGATAGGTCATCATGTGCATTAAATGATGTTATTTCTGAATTTATGGCCGTCAATGATTTATTACAATATAATACCGTGCTTAATGCCAAGTCTAAAATATTAGACCTTATTCTAGCCTCACAAGTTGATATTATTAATGAAAAAGGTGATAATTGCCTCAGTGCTCTTGATCCCTATCATCCCGTATTAGACTTTAAAATTCATCTAAACACGCAGTCGTCACCCCGTAGTCCACGGAGTCCAAAGTATAATTTCTACAAAGCCGATTACATTAATATTAACAAAGATCTTAAAGAAATAAATTGGGTTGCTGACCTCGGGAATTGTAATGATGTTAATGATATGGTGTCCTGCTTTTATAGTTTACGAAAAGTCATAAAACAGAATGTCCCCCTTGTTCAGCCTAAATCTTCTAAGTATCCAATTTGGTTTTCAAAAAATTTAACAAGGAGACTCAAAGAAAAGTATAAAATAAGGATGCGTTACAAAAATTATCAGAACCCTATGGATAAATTAGCTTTGGACCTCTTAACGAAACGTTGCGATAAACTTTTGAATGAGTGTTATCGTAACTATTGCACGAATTTAGAGACAAATATTTCCCGTAATCCCAAATTGTTTTGGTCATATATAAATAGTAAGAGAGGATCATCCAATAATATCCCAAGTTATATGGTTTATAATGATAAAATTGGAACAAATAGCGCAGATATTTGCAATATATTTGCTGAACATTTTGCATCGATTTATTCACCCAAATCTTTATCTGACAGTAGTATCCTAGACCTAACTTTTAATAGATCAATTACTTCCTATTCTGCTATTCATATAAGTGAAACAGCGGTGGCTAAAAAAATTAAGTCATTGGACGTACGCAAGGGTTGTGGACCCGATGGAATCCCTCCATTATTTATAAAGGAGGGTTCTAATGGGCTCATTTCTCCTTTATTTATTATTTTTAACAAATCCCTGCGCAGCGGAATTTTTCCAGATTATTGGAAGGAAGCTAAAATAGTACCTATAAATAAGGATGGTTCTAAATCGGACGTTAAAAATTACAGGCCAATATCTATTATCTCGGTTTTCCCTAAAGTCTTCGAGTCTATCGTTTATCCGTACATAAGCAATCATTTAAAATCACTTATAAGCTTGTCCCAACATGGTTTCATGGCAAATAGGTCAACAAGTAGCAACTTAATTTCTTTTGTCGAGAATGTTATAAGTTATGTTGATAATCGCATTCAGGTTGATGCCATATATGCTGATCTGAGTAAGGCGTTCGACAAAGTAAATCACGCAATACTTTTACATAAACTTCAGCAAAACGGTATCCACGGATCACTCTTGTACTGGTTGAAATCATATTTACAGCTTCGAAAATGCTATGTTACTATAAATGGTCACAATTCTAGGTTCTTTGATGTAACATCTGGCGTTCCACAGGGCTCGCACTTGGGTCCCCTATTATTTGCGGTTTTTGTGAACGACGTGGTTAGATGTCTACATCACACTACTCCATATCTATACGCAGATGACCTGAAAATAATGAGACCTATAATGACCCCACTTGACCAACTTTTGATTCAAGAAGATCTGGATAGGTTATTTATTTGGTGTCAAGAAAATTGTATGTCTATGAAGTATCAAGAAATGTTGTTATATAACATTTACGCGAAATAAAACTAAAATGTCTTTCATTTACCGAATAAATGGTAATGCACTAAATGAAGTTGTTACTGTACGGGATTTGGGAGTAGTTATCGATCATAAACTTACTTTTTATCCTCATATTGACTCCATTATCAGTAAGGCCTCGAGGTTGACAGGGTTTATTATGCGAAATACTAGAGAATTTAAACATTATAGGACTAAAATAATTTTATATGTCGCATTATGTAGAAGTGTAATCGAATACTGCTCTCAGGTTTGGTCACCATTCTATGAATTTCACAAGAACAGAGTAGAAAGAGTGCAGAAAAGATTTCTATCGCTCCTTTCATATTATCACAATAGACAACTTTCTTCTTACTCGGACAGGTTAAAATTCTTTAATGTTATTTCCCTTTACAACAGACGTAAAATATTGGATATAGCATTCTTACATAAAATCTTGAATGGTAAAGTGGACTGCCCAGATATCTTAAATCGGATAAATATTTCAGTGCCATCTAGGTTGAGGCGTCTTAACACCTATAAACTGTTCTCGCTACCGTTAAGTAAAACAAACATCAGATACAACTCACCTATTACACGAACTCTAAGATATTATAACTATATAGTAAGGACACAAAATTTTGATATCTTCTACGATAACTGGCCAGTAATAAAACGGAAATTGGTAAAATATTACCTAAAAGTAACACAATAAGATGTATTGTAAACAAACGTAAAGTAGGTACTAAATTGTTTCTTTTTCTTTATTTTTATATTCATTTTCACTTAAATATAAGGTTACTTTATATTAAATTAATAAAAATTTGTTAATAATAAAACAAAACTCTTTAAACCCTAGTTAAGGTTATATACTATGTGTAAGCCGTGGTCACTTATAAATGGATGTGCATACGCCATGTTTAATTGTTAAGTACCATAGACGTAAGTTTGTTATGTAACAGTCCTTTTGTGATCCTTAATAAATAAATAAATAAATAAATAAATAAATAAATAAATATATATAGAAAATAAGAAAATAAGAAATAAGTCGCTGGACATTTTCTTAAAAACTTTTATTAGAAATTTAAGTTAGAATTAAATTGCTTATTAGCCAACACGGCTAGATCGCAATATAAATCATCAAGGGATCCTTTCAAAAGGACTTCTCTTACGAAAAAAAAAATATACGACCCGATTGGCGCAGTGGATATGGCAATGGTCTATTGCGCGGGAGGGTGTGGGTTCGATCCTTACGAGTAGAAAATTATTATACAGCAAAATTAACTTCAATTTACGGCGCTTCGCTCTCCACTAATTTATATTTTTTTTGCCTCTGTATGACAGCAATTTTAAGGACGTGTTGTGATACGTGACGACACAATTCTTCCATTATGAAGGATGGTATTATTCCTCCAACGAAAAGGGAGGATCCTCGACCAGTCCGAACCACAGGACTGGCCCGTCGAGGATTGATGTTTGGAAGTGGTATATATGCTAAGCGGCAGAAACATTTCAACATCGCGATTCAGGAATTGTGACGTCACATGACGCAACAGGCGTATTCACGTCAAAAAAACAAAAGGGAAGGAAAAACAATTGCTTCCGAATTATAAACAACAGACATGCAACAAGGAAGCGACTGCGGATGTAACCAACAATCACTGTTAACGAATATCAACATTGGAATTATAAGAACTGATTTTCTAAATAATTCAACATATTTTTACACTAATAAAACTGTTTTTCGAGCGTATATATTGCCTATTTTTCTGCACCACCTCAAAACGCTTTATGTCAAATTAAAATCAAAAGGGTTGCCTGGTAGAGATCGGCCGCCTTTTTAGACCTCTATCTATGAATAAAGTGTTTGTATTGTATTGTATATAATTATGTCCATTTAAGCACGCCCTAAAGGTTTAGAATTGTGATTGGATTCTTTAGAAATGTAGTGACATAGGGTACATAAAGTTTCAAAATGGCGCTTGCAAATCAAAAAAAGGAGGAGGAATAAATTTTTCATAAACAATTATTATTTTTGCATGTTTTCTATACAAATTAGGTTGTATCTTTTTCAGGTTCGTACAAGCTCGATATAATATTTAAATATTTATGAAATTTAAAACCTTGTAATGTTATTTTGTTTAACATTACGAATTAAATATTCACGTTAAAAGAATTGCAAATAAAAATATAAACATATCGAATGCATTTGTTATGTTTAAACAATAATATGAAGAATTTAAATACGCATCAGAATGGTTTATACATTAAATTCAAAAATCTATATTAATATTATAAAGCTGAAGGGTTTGTTTGTTTGAACGCGCAAATCTCAGGAACTACTGGTCCGATTCGAAAGATTTTTTTAGTGTTAGCCCATTTATCAAGGAAGGTTATAGGCTATATATCATCCCAATATTCCCACGGGAGCGCAAATAGTCTATACATATAATAAAACAGTAACCAGACTATTTCTGTACATTGAATATTTTTTAAGAGTATTTCCAATGGAATATATATGTTTTATAGTCCAAATCCATGGTTAGAATGTATGCTTCTGTTTATTTTATTTTATTTTTAAAGAATTTCCAACAAAGAAAATCTTAAATCTAACATCATTGTACAACTTCAAAATTGTGCTTCTTAAATTTAAGGAAATTACAACAAGTAATATTGGTAAGAAACATTTATGTAAGACTAATAACTAATACATATTGTTATTCTCATAACCATTAACACATTTACTGTTAATCAAGCAATCTATTTAAATATGCATTTATTTAAAATACTGGATATGAGTTTTACAATAAAAAAAAAGTTAAAAAATATTTTTTGTCTGTTTATCACTTTGTAGTTTGTGTAAGCGTTATAAGATTTAAGTAAATTCTAAACTCACAGTTTATAAATGGAGGCAAAAAGGAGCAAAAAATGGAAATAAATTTCGTAACACATGTTTCCTTTTATTTTCCATCGAACATAAAAAGCGCATCCTGTATAACACATGTGTTTCTATGAAAAAATGATTCATTCACTCTACATTCTTGTTTTTTGTAGACATAATAAACACCCCGTATAATCATTTCCTGCTGTCCCATTTCAGACGCAACACTCGATTTTAACAGAGACAAAGTAACACTTAAATTTAATAAAAAATCTTTTAATAATAATTAAAAAAAATTATAAATTTGAGGAAAACTTTGATTGTTTGTTTGGTTGTAATGAATAGGTTCAAAAACTACTGGACCGATTTAAAAAATTCTATCACCATTCGAAAGCTACATCCACGAGTAACGTTGGCTATATTTTATAGGTTATATTTATATTACACTAGTTTTCCGCCCGCGGCTTCACTCGCGTGGACCCGGTAATTATTCGAATTTTTCTAGCTGTAAAAACCATGCTTGAACTTCAATGAACATTAAAAAAAAAGAATTGTCCAAATTGGTCCAGTCGTTGTTTTTTTTTGCGATTCATTTTTATATATAAGATTATACTACGGGAGCGAAGCCGCACGGATGAGCTAATCTATACATATAATAAAAGAGTAACAGAACCATTTCTGTACATTGAATATTTTTCAAAAAGAGTGATTGGTATGTAATATGTATGTTCCACAGATACCAAAACCATTCTTAGAATTTTTTTTTTCTGTTTGTCTGTTTGTCTGTTTATCTGTTTGTCTGTTTGTCTGTTTATCTGTTTGTATGTTCGTCAATCACGTAATAACTACTGGGTAGATTTTGATAAAACTTCACATGCTGATAGACCAATATGAGGTTCAACTTATAGGCTACATTTTATTTGAAAAAAATATTTTTAAGGGTGACTCTCCATACATGTAATCGGAGGGTAAAAAAATAAATTCGCAAATACATCATTAAATGAGATATCATTGGATAGGTATTTGAAAATAAAATAGAGGTTTCTAAATGCGCTTTTTGCTAAAGTAAACATTTTTTGAGATATACGCTTCTAAAGTCGTAAATTTGTAATACCACGTGACAATATGAGATTTTGGTTGATTGCGGGCATGCCTTTTTATACTTTAACGTATACGTTAAGAGTATAAAAAGGCATGTCCCCAATATCGATAAAAACGCTTAATGAATTTTTTAAAACCCTCAAAAAATAACTAACTCTCCGCCCGTGGCTTCGTTAGCGTGGGCTAAAATTTTAAGCGCGCGTACTGTCAGATTTTGGTCAAACCTATTTCTATAGAAAATTATAAAAAAAAACTATAGACATGCGCATATTTTACACTTTTGTTGTGCGCCTCTACAAAATACAGAAATTAGTAGCCCACGCGTGCGAAGCCGCGGGCGGAAAGCTAGTATTATATAATTTCCTCATTCCTATACGAAAACGTGTACATTTAAATTTTAATGTTATGTCAATATTGTAATACACGTAAACAACAATGTAAATATTAATGATTTTTCACCGTTAAATAACCTGCGTGTATGCAACATACGACAGTTATCTTTATTAATGCTTTAGCTTTCGTGTTTCGACATTTTTAGAGCAGTGGTTGCCAACCATTGGTCATCAAAAGGTTTAAAATTTCTATACAAGCTGTGTACGCCTGTAATTTGAAATGTTTGCGAAACTTAAACAAATGTAATTCTATATTGTTCTTATTTGTAAACATTTTGTTGGTGTACCTTTATAGATAAATAAATAAATAAATTTCCTAGAATGAGCAACTGGATTTAAATTCCTACATACCTACTTCGTAGTCCCTACTAACAAAGGTATAAAAATGGCCCCGTCCAAGAAAAGGTTGGGCATCCCAGGTCTAGACTAACGGTTTGTCCAGACATTTGCCAATCTATATATATAATAAAATCGTAGACTAGCCGTGTCTGTACATTTAATATTTTCAAGAAAAAATTTGTGTTTCGTGTTTCATTTGTGATTCTAAACTCAAAACAATTATTTTTAGAATTTTTGTCTGTTTGTCTGTTTGTCGGGCGTTTGTACGCAGTCAACTCCGAAACGGCTTAACCGATTTAAATGCGGTTTTCGATTATTTATTACGGCAAGTCCCCCGGAGGTTTTAGTGTTTGTTTCATTCAAATCGGTTAAAAAATGAAAAAGGTATGACGGTTCAAAGTTATCCATCAAAACACATCATCAATGCGCGTAGTACATACGTAGTACATTCAGTTGAACCTTTTTAGTTGTTGTTTGTACAGTACTTTTTAATGATAAATAAAGCCTTCTCTTAATCTCCAAAGTAAATTACGATCATGGCGGCTAATCACAACAAAGACTAACCAACATGCAGAAGATATTATTTGCGTCCATAAGCAAATATGTGTTAAATCCATGGAAACATCAACTCTTTTATTCTGAGAGTACACGACAGATTTCCAAAATGTCAATATTAAAAAAAATAGAATTATTAGAATTATATAAAACTGAACAGTGACACTTTTGTTATATTTAATGTAGGATATACTTCGAACTTAAACCGTTTACGAGATATATTTTTACAAACGTACGTTTCTAAATCTTTAAAATTTAATACCACTTCTACTTCGAAAATCCACAAGGGACAGAAATTTGTAGTCCACGCGGGCGAAGCCGCGGGCGGAAAGCTAGTTTTGTATAAAATACGGTAAATGGTTCACCATCACTGCCATCTACTCTAATATTATAAGAAGGGAAACTTTGTTTGTTTGTTAGTTTGGTTGTAATCAATATGCTCAAAAACTACTGGACCGATTTTAAAAATTCTTTCACCATTTGAAAGCTCACATATCATGAGTAACATAGGCTATATTAAAGGTGTTAACATTAAGCTATAAGAGCGAAACCATACGGAACAGCTAGTATTAAATAAAAAACATAATAATATGCAACATGTTAAAACCAGTCATTCTTGTTTTGACTCAATACAAAATAAATAAAAATAAAAATTGTTTGTTAATTTCCAAGTTTGTTTGTGAGTGTGTTGAATAAAAATATGCATGTACTCATTATATATTGCTATTTTAAATTGTATATAAGAAAAAGAATACAATGTACTACATAAATACTGAGTTTATAAAAATATTTTGATTTTAAAGACTACATAGTCTATCAGAGCGTTCAAGTATAAATTCTTACTTAAATAACATTAAACTAACTAAAAAACCTTTTCATTTGAAACATATCAATTATACCTCAACTACTAAACAGATTTTTATAAAATTACTTGTACTAGTAGGTTATGAGCTGGATTAGGTGATGGGATATCTTTTATTCTATCTACTAGCTGTACCTGTTTTTCATTTTCCCGTAGGATTTGATCAAAATCCTTTCTTAGAGGATGCCTACGTCATAACATCTACCTGCATGCCATATTTCAATCTAGGCTGTGCGTTGATAGATTACTATGTCTGTCAGTCACCTTTGAGTTTCATATACATAGATAGACCCTAAATAAAACTTGAGCAAAGCCACAGGCAGAGATAGTAAATAAAAAAGTTTATAATCAATATTTTTCAAACAACTAAACTGCTATTTATTGCTTTAAAATTTAAACAATCTTATCTCGAAAATTTTCCACGCTTGAATTTCATATTTAAGTATGTAATTATAAAAAATAGTATGCTTACTATTTGTGATAAAGTTGAAAATAACCATGGTATTTGCGAGTGTGAAAAATTCGTTTTATTTGTTCACTGCAAGGAGAACTTGTCATACAACTTTTGTATTAAATTAAAAATGTATCTTGAATATTAAATGAATAACATGTCTTACAATGCATACGAAATTCGTTGCCTACTCTAATATTATAAAGAGGAAAACTTTGTTTGTTTGTAATGGATAGGCTCTAAAACTACTGAACATATTAAAAAAATTCTTTAACCATTTGCAAGCTACATCATCCATGAGAAGCATAGGCTATATTCATTTATTTTTATAACAATATGCTAAGCATTATATTTATTTGTATTTTAATTTTAATTGTTTAAAATATAGAAAACCAGAGAAGTTCTAACAAACACAATATCTTATGTTCAGTTTAATTTGAAAATGTATACTTTTTTGCTTGATCATTATAAAGAATGAACATATTAAATCATAAACACCCAACAACAAAGTGTCTTCGCCTTAATAGAGACAATAAAGTGTTAACGGACACATTCTTAATTTTATTTACAGTAGTTAGATAAATTTAAATTAAAAACTACTTGTTAGTCTTACACTAGACTGGATTGTAATTAAAAAGGTTACTTTCATGTGTCCTGAAGTAACAAAAAAAAATTATATAAAATTACTTACATTTCACAGTTCTCTACGGCAGTGTCTGACTCCCCTGCGCTCTGATACTTCCAGTCCTTGACAGTCTCTTACCAATTGTCTGAACATGGAACCCAATGTTCAACAATGCTTCATGATCAAGTATTTTCCTGCCATCAAATATGTACGCCGGCTTCATCATCACATTATAGATCCTTTTGAAGTCCAGCTGTTTGAATTCATCCCATTCCGTGCATAAAACCAAGGCATGGGCTCCTGTGACTGCGGAGTAGGCTGAGTCGTGAATTTCAATGTTTTTCCGCACCAATTCTGGTTCATTCGTCACTTGTGGGTGTGTTAATTCATAATAAATCTGATCCGTCTCCACTTTAGGGTCGTAAATATGCAATTTCGCACCTTCATCTAGTAATGTACTTGAAACGTAAATAGCTGGCGATTCTCGCGTATCTCCAGTGTTCTTCTTGAAGGAAAAACCCAAAATAGCTATTTTCTTATCTGATACTGTGTTGAACAAAGATTCAATTACTTTCCTTGTAAACCGGGTTTTCTGATAGTCATTAAGGCTGACTACTTGTTGCCAATACGCTGCGACTTCAGGAAGGTTTAAACATTCAGATAAATATATGAGGTTGAGAATATCCTTCTGGAAACAACTGCCTCCAAAGCCGATGGATGCTTCTAGGAATTTTGGGCCGATTCTTGAATCTCTGCCAACAGCTCTGGCTACTTCCGACACATCAGCACCTGTGGCCTCACACACAGCTGACAAGGAATTAATACTCGATATTCTTTGTGCCAAAAATGCATTTGCCGCTAGTTTGGACAACTCTGAACTCCAAGTGTTGGTAGTTAAGATATTTTTAGCTGGTATCCAGTGTTCATAAACCCAACAAAGTTCCTGCACCGCCTTCTGACCTTCGGGCGTATCTTCACCGCCGATTAAAACCCGCTCTGCTTCAACCAGATCAACAATAGCTGTACCCTCAGCTAAAAATTCAGGATTGGATAGAATTTGATACTCTACACCGGGTTTTGTGTTAGCACGAAGGATTTTCATAATAATCTCGGCCGCTTTCACAGGCACAGTACTTTTTTCGACCACGATTTTGTTACTTGTGGCCAAATCAGCTATCATTCGCGCTGCACCTTCGATATACTTTAAATCAGCCGCTCTACCCTTTCCATTCCCGATCGTTTTCGTCGGCGTGTTCACAGAAATAAATATTAAGTCAGCCTCTCGTATACCCTTAGCTATATCCGTCGAAAAAAATAGATTTTTACCTCTACATTGCTTCACGACTTCATCCAAGCCCGGCTCATAAATCGGCAATTTTTCTGAATTCCATTGATTTATTCTCTCTACACTCTTGTCGCACACGGTTACAGTAATATTAGGACATTTCAATGCAATCACACTACACGTAGGACCTCCAACGTAACCAGCTCCGAGACAACATATCTTTTCGATGACCATTTTAGCGTCTATCAACTCGAAACGACGTACAACAACTATACACGATTACAATTAAACTTAATGTACTGTTAAATTATTTGTTCGATCGCTCGCGGCAAATAACGGGCAGTGTCTGCTATGTGTTCATTTTAAATGCAATTGGGAAAGACACCTCACCCCACGTCTTTAGACTTCACTGTGGAAGAGCGGAGTCAATGACATTTCGCTCGAAATCTGGTTGGCTAGTGATGCGACTGACGGCTCGTTTAATGTCGAACAACCTCGATAAGAATCAATGAACCACATTTGATTATATTTTACATGTCGAAGAAATGTTATCTATTCAATTAAGCAATTTTCTTATCGTGTGATCACAGGTGATAAAATCACGTTTGATGTGTACAATAAACAATGCGCATGTTTCTTAGTATTTCTAATGATAAATACTTTCATTTGATTACTTGAACAAGTTAGCTATAAATCACATGGTTTGGTCTGATATTTTAACGGTATTTAGAAACATTTACGATTTCTTTCTATTTAAAACGTTATTTAAATAGAAAGTAATTGAAAACAAGAAATTAAGATGATGCAAAACATCTTAATTTCTTGTTTATGTTGAATAATCTCAGTACAATGGATTATGAGTATTATTAAAAGTGAAACCTGTTGATGATTCATTTGCCAATCGTGTGAATGCATTACTATGATGACGATATAATATTCTATTAAGTTTGTTTTCAAAGGAAATGAGTCAGCGGTATACCCTTGTTTTTTGTTATCCATGCATTTGTTTCTTTTTTTAGTTAGGCTAAAAATAAAATTGTTTATGTCCGTTGAACATAATATAGCGTTCTAGACATTAAAAGAAATAGTATGTAGACGAATACTATATCAATGCAATTCCGCATTTATATTTTCTTTCGTCGTACGTGTGAACAAGTGAAATAATATAATTCATGAAGAATAAACAGAATATTAAAATAAAATAATCACGATAAAATTCTTCATTAATAATTTAAGGATCTTTTGAAAAGTTATAAATTTGGTTGCACATATGCAAAGCCGGGGTAGTCAGCTAGTCTGAAATACTTGTCGATGATTTTTTTGTAACCAATACATCCCTATTGCCTTTTCCCATTTCTCACCTATTTTTTGTTATAATAAATGTCAATACGTGACATTTGACAATGAATTTATTGCCAGCAGTAAAACTTTAAATAAAAAAATCTAATTAATAATCAAGAAATCCACTTCATTATTTTAGAAAAACCTTATCGGATTCTTTATTTGTATGGAAAATATTTTCAGTATGCGTTGTGCACTTGTGTTACAGACGATTAAGACGCTTCTTATAGCAATATATGGACTCCTAGCAGCATTTAGTTATTATACTTTTAATTCATATAAACTACAAGTGCGGGCCTTCTGTAAAGGAAAACCTTTTTCTAGAGGCTAAAGTACTTTAAAATTTCAGGATAATATTTGCGTATTTGACAGCTTTTAAAGCTTATAAAAATGCAAATATAAATGCTATAGCACAAACATATGTATACATAGTAAAAAAAATAAATCACTCATATTTCTATTTGTTTGCTAGATCTTTTCGAAAATAATTTAAAGCTACTTCTTGATCCGTACTATAGACGCCATCTTTAACATATTTTATAGGGATTTTTACGAAATGTTGAATTTTAAACTTACGAAATACATGATAACTTTCAACGTTTTGTACGTTAATGAAAATTACTGTCCACGAAGGTTAAGTATTATATATTTGATTATTTACCCTAATTATCGTAGGAGACCGGAGATCCTGTCCTATGCAAAAAATACATATCTTTGATAAAGAATTTTTAAGGACTGCTACTTACTTCGTATATAACTTTAATGTAACAAAAAAGGACAGACTTAAGAATAAAACAACAATATCATGTAATTATTTAATCACTCAAATTTTTTCTTCAAACCAGATCCGGCGCCCATAGTTTGAACGTTCTGTCGTAGGAACATGTCGCTATGAATTTGTTGTCCATAGAAATATCTGCACTCATCACCTGAAACATTCAAAGTCAAAGTTAAAGTCAAAGCTTTTTATTATTCAATAAAATTAATTGTTTTTTTCACTTTTTATAAAATATTTATCTATACTAATATTATAAAGAGGTGAGATTTGTTTGTTTGTATAGGCTCCGAAACTAAGGATCGATTTGTATGAAATTTTGTACAGAGATTCTTTAAAACCCCAGGAATGACATACTGTTTTTATCCCGAAAATCCTACGAAAAAAGGGAAAATATGAAAGGGAGTTAGTACAGTACATTTAAAAAATATTAAAGTATTATTACTTATTAGTATCTTTTAACTATATGTACTTATTGCCTGAATTAAATAATTAAAATATTTATTCATTAACAACTTTTGTTTAAACTAAAAAAAATACTTTTTGCATTCAAAATTATAAAAAAATCGTAAAATCAATAAAATCGTTTTGTTAAGCAAAAGCTACTTTATAAATTAACAAGTTTTATTTTGTCCAACTTTAAACATTGCGACATGAATACAAACTGTCTAATTATTTCATAGCGTTTAGTAGTTTGTGTGCGTCACAACAAATGATCAATTTAGTTACTTCATATTGTGTCGAGTATAATATTTAATTAAATAAATAATTCGGAGGTATCCCGGATGTTTTTCTATTCAGCTTGAAAATTAATTAACACAATAATTATAAGTACATTGCTATTGTTATTTGCAATTAACTTTTTGTATAATTTTATTTGTCTGCTTCAAAATACTAATTGTATTAATTTATTGAATATGGGAAGAAATTAACACCTGAGACACATTTTTTAGTTCGGAGGTCAGGGTCTACATTTGAAAATGTATACGTATTTTTGGTGTGCAAATAAAAAAGTTATTATTATTAATCTTGAAAAAAATAGGGGATATAAAGTAGGATTGAATATCCAAATTACATATATAAAACTGTACACTCTATGCGTCATAGTTTGAAATTACTATTTCTACTAAATACTTCTTTATTTTATGTATTTTAATTCTTATGATATCAATATGAATCATTTAATGGCAATGAAAATTTATACAGATTTTTTGAAACCCCAGGAATGTCATAGGATAGTTTTTCCCGAAAATCCGATGGAAGGGGTGAAACCGCGGAGCTCAGTTAGTTTCATATAAATTAATAAGTTACTTTATTATTATGTCGTCTACGGATGCCAGAATAAGTTCACCCATCTTGTATCAAGAGATGACCATGGCTACTTTTCTATCTACACTAATATTATAAAGAGGAAAACTTGTATTGTTGTAATGAATAGACTCAAAAACTACTGGATCGATTTAAAAAATTCTTTCACCATTCAAAAGCTACATTATCCACGAGTAACATAGGCTATATCAGGAGTTCCCAAACTGTGCGTGGCAGGAAGTATTAAGGTACTTCATTGCTTCATCTGCCTCCCTCCCACAGATTCGTCTGATTATTATCTGTCCCCTTAATTGCTGATACTACGGCGTTTAAACATATACTCGTAAGTGTGTCACGGATTGAAAAAGTTTGAGAATCCCTGGGCTACATATTTATTTATTTTTATCAGGCATTATTATATTATATATTTACAGTTAATAGATCTTAAATAACTTAAAACTACGGCCCATAAAATCTAAACACTAAAATTAATACTAATTTCACATATATTAATTGCTATGCATATAATATTATGTTTATACTGATAATTTTATATAGTATAATGTTTGTCATTCACTCTGTATCTGTTTTGCGCCATCGCGTACCCTTCTCACATATCCTTTTCTACCAGGTTGCCTGGAAGAGATTGCTTTTAAGCAATTAGGCCGTCCTTTTGTACGAAGGTATATGTTTTGTTATTGTCTTCTGTTTCTTTCTATGTGTTGTGAATATCTTTTGTACAATAGTGTTGTAAATAAATAAATAAATATATTATTATGCTATATATACATATACATTATGCTACGGGAGCAGCCGCGCGGATGAGCTAGTGTTATATAAATAAGTAATACCTTATTATCATGACCAGACAGTGTCCTCAGAGGATGCCAAGCCGGATTCGACCAGAGTTTGGCCGTTTTATCATAAGACGATGTCAGCAAAAAGTGACCGTGACTCTTTTGATATCTTACATCTGAAATATATCACATTAAATTAATAAATTAATATTCTGAGACATTTAACACTACGCCATCTAGTATCAGTAGAGAGTAACTTTACTTTATGACAATTTCTAATAATAATAAAGAACAATATTAAACAGTATGCAAAGTTAACTAATGCATTTAATTCTAAAAACATTCAAGACTAAATACAAAATAATACTCTATAATTAAATATATAGATGGCACCACTGTATTATACTATCATGACATTGACATTTCAGTTACTGTAAAAAAATAATAAAAAATATATATTACTGGATGTTTAACACAACGCCATCTAGTCCCAAACTAAGCAAAGCTTGTACTATGGAAACTAGATAACTGATAGACATACTTAAACATACTTTTTTTTGTAAATACATACATACTATAAATATTAATTAAACTTGGATAAAATTTATCACAGTATCTACCAAATGGAAGTTGAAATCAGAGCTGGAGTAAAAAAAAATATATATATTTAAAAAAAATATATATATATAAATATTTTTTTTGGTATCCCCTTAGTAATTTAAAAATATAAATACGCGTTTGTATGATTGATTGATATTATTACATAAAAATTATTTATTTAAATTTAAATTAACCCTTAAACTAGATAACTAGATTGAAAAATGTTATAAGTTCCGACAAATCAAGGTTATTTTTGTTATTATTTTTTTTGTTGTAAATGAAATGTAGGATCTGTAATTATTATATTTAAATATATATTATATAAAACTTACCGCTAATCAAGTGCGTGTGCGAAGGTATTGTGTACAGGCATGCACGACGCCTTAAATCCCATATTTTAGCCTGTAAAAAATGCTTCTTTTACACTTTGTCAACACTAACGTTCTTTAAAAAATAATGACAGACAATATAGAAATCAATACATAAACATCAAATAATATTCTCTCATAAAAACATCTTAGAATTTATTAAATGGAAAAGAACCTTTTTGATCGCTACAATATTTCATCAAATAAAGGAATTATTACGTAAAACACATAATTATGTATTTTTTATTGTATGTTTTTATGTAATTTTTAGCGGTCTGATTGAAAATTAGCGCTGAGAGTTTTCCCAGCATATTATATTGGATTAGGTCCCTTTTGGCATCTGGTATCAAAATGTAACTATATTTTTTATTTGTGTTATCATAAATGTATTTGTTGAAAAGATGATAAACACAACAGATTAAAAATGTATTTGTTATCTGTGGCGCTAGTGCCTTAGTACGCGTCTATTTAATCTGCCATTTTGTGTGTTCCCTTTGGTCATGCAATATACTCTAGTTAATAATATTCTAGTTTCCGTGTTTCATTGAATTTCCCACAGTATTGCATCATGTCTTTTTGTGAAATAAATGTTTTTTCTTTTCTTTTTTTTCTTACATAAAATATTGTGTAATATATTTTTTCTTTCCTTTTTCTTACAAAAATCTCATACCTGATGATCAGCAGCAGCGGTGGCCAAATGATGTCCCACCGGGGACCAATCCGTCCCCAGAACGGCCCCCAAGTGTCCCTCCAGGAACATGACGCACCGCCCCGTGCGCAAGTCCCAAACACGACCGAACGCGTCCATACCACTAAAAACAGATTTTTTATTCATAGTAAAAAAAAAACATAAAAATCGCTATATCTATAGAAAAAACACGAAACAATATTAAATTTATTCATAGTCAAAAAACATAAAAAATGCTATATTTATAGATAAAACACAAATATTGTATATTAATCTACATTTCATCACAGCGCCATCTGGTTATCATAAGGAAATTTTGTCTGCGAAAACTAAAGTTCACGTATAAAAATCATCATCAACGTATTAGGTTATTATTTATAGCTGTTTTTCTGAGACCCCCCCTTTAAATGCTTTCGGACTAATCCGTCCCCAGAACGGCCCCCAAGTGTCCCTCCAGGAACATGACGCACCGCCCCGTGCGCAAGTCCCAAACACGACCGAACGCGTCCATACCACTAAAAACCAATTTTTTTATTCATAGTCAAAAAAAATTGCTATATCTATAGAAAAAACACGAAAAAATATTAGTTATTAATCTACATTTTACACAGCGCCATCTAGTTATTATAAGGAAACTTTGTCTATGAAAACTAAAGTAAATTGTATTCGTATAAATACATGAAATAACTATAGAAAAAACACGAATAAATATTAATAAATACCGCTAAGAACAAATTTTTTATTCATAGTAAAAAAAATACATAAAAAGCACAAATAAATATTAAATATTAATCGATATTGTACCCAGCGCCATCTAGTTTTTACAACGAAACTTAGTCTGCGAATTATCATTCACGTATAAAAATCATCATCAACGTATTAGGTTATTATTTATTTTTCTATTGTTTATTTGTTTTTCTGAGTTTTTATAGATTTTTCACTCATAGTAAAAAAAAATGCTATATCTATAGAAAAAACACGAAAAAATAATAAATATTAATTAGTATTTTACACAGCGCCATCTAGTTATTATAAGGAAACTTTGTCTGCGAAAACTAAAGTAAATTGTATTCGATCATTCGCGTATAAAAATTCTAGGTGTACACTCAACGTCTTAAAAACTGCTCCATAAAATGAGCGATATCATATTTTCATAAGTTTAAAAACGTTTCTTGATACGTTTTTGGTGTTATTATGAACGAATATATGAAGTAATGTGTGATTTAGATTTGTATTTAAACTATAATCTGTCCAAATCGACAGCTTTGTAAGTATTATTTCATTACAGCTTTGTAAGTAAGTATTCATTGACACTTGGAGTGACAGCTTCGAGTCTGTAATTAATTTCCTTTTAAAAATATATAATCAATTATAAAGTACATAATTAGTGCATATAATAGTGAGCAACTGCAGTCTGTGCCGTATAAAGTGTTATCTTCGAGATCTATTCAGCGAAAAGTAGAATAATTCGTGATTGTTTTACTTAACCGACAAACAGCTGTTTTAACAAGTACCGGCGGATTATAGTGTGAAATTGATCTTGTTTCGTGGTTTGATCTATGCGCGCTGATTGCACCTTCCTGGATAAGTACTACTTTACATACAAGTTTATTAAGTTTTCACTAATTTCAACATAAGTAAAAAACAGTATTAAGTAATTTTATTGATAATACAACATTGGAAGATTACATAACTGCCATCTAGGGTATCCCGTGTAAACTATTATTGGTTACCAAGTTACAATACGACATCATGTCCAACAAGTGCAATCAATGTGGTAAGTTCGCTTCCACAATAGATGCCGCTACGTGCAGCAAATGCAACTCGATCTATCACAAACATTGCCTTAATCTTAGTCCGGATACGCGCACAAGTTTTAAATGGGTATGCAAAGTCTGTAAGGGAAAAAATACAAAAAAAAACTACAGATCCTGCGATTAACCTAGGTGACGGAAACAATGTTCCTAAGGTTGTGAACGCCTCTCCGAAAGAAACATCTGCCCTTACAGAGGAAATAAAACTACTTCGGATTGAACTATCGGGCTTCAGATCGGAAATGTCCCGACTCACTTCGCTCGTATCCGAGTTTAGTACCAGGCTAGATTTTATGGAAGAGCGTCTCGCGAAATTAGAATCATGTCCATCCGCCGAACACGACCAACAGCTAGCCCAAAAAAATAAAGAAATAAACGATACAATTGACGACTTAAAAAAACAACTCAACGAGTCCGAACAAGAAAAATTATTAAATGATGTCGAAATAACCGGTGTTTCTGAAAATAATAACGAAAACTTACTACATGTCGTAATTACAATTGCACAAAAAATAGGTTTGACCTTAGACGAGCGCGACATAGTCAACGCACAGCGGCGCGGGGCGCGTCGACCGGCCGGCGGTGTGAGCGGGGAAGCTGCGGCGGGCGAGGGGCAGCTGCGCTCGCGCCCTATAGTTGTGCGCCTCACGCGCCGGCACTTACGTGACGAGCTCCTGCACGCCGCGCGTGTGCGGCGGGGGGCTGACACCAGCGGCACGGGGGTGGGCGGGGAGCCGAAGCGCTTCTACGTCAATGAGCATCTCACGTACGCTAATCGCAAACTATTTTATTCCACGCGGGAACAACTAGGCCGTATTCAAAATTGGCGGTTTGTATGGACGCGAGCAGGTCGAATCTTTGCCAGGCGTGATCAAAGTTCAAATGTTTATGCTATACGTTCAGATAACGACCTAAAAAAGGTTTTTGGTATTTAATTCTGTTGGTCATTAAATTCTTGTTATGCATTTGTTATTTTTATTACATAAATATGAATAAAATATTGTATTCTCGGATAGAAATAGTTTTTAGATCTAATTTGTTAGTTTTAAATAATAAAATATCTTTTTGTCGGATAGAAATAGTTTTTAGGCTTAATTTGTTAGTTTTTATTTTGTATTATCTTTTTTACTTAATAATAATGGA
This sequence comes from Phoebis sennae, assembly GCA_001586405.1. Taxonomy (NCBI): domain Eukaryota; kingdom Metazoa; phylum Arthropoda; class Insecta; order Lepidoptera; family Pieridae; genus Phoebis; species Phoebis sennae. The sequence goes on along the minus strand of LQNK01002271.1, from coordinate 711 downwards.
TTATTGTTACGTATTAGGAAATGCTGTTATCATCTCACTGTTTTATGGCGAAACTTTTAATAAATTGTTTGATGTTAAACTTGTTATGAATTTGTGTATGTATGTACTGTGTGGTCGCGATTTCAAATCAGCAGATTATTGTTTTGCATTAAGCAATTTAATGGACTACCTAAGACTGATTTTATCGTCTAATATTTATTTATTTTTTAGAGGGACATCCACCCATAACTTATTCAATAATTATTTATATTGTTATAAACTATTTTTTTATTTAACTAACTATTTGTTTTACCGCGAAATTATTTATGACTATTTCTTATTTTTCTTATTGAATAAATTAATACTTTATAATTTATTTGTTTATATACATGATTATATTTTTTATTTTTATCCATATATATATATGAGCCTGTATATCTTTATTTTATTTAATAGTTATTTTTGTTTATGTACAGTGTTATATGATTTTACACCCATTGTTGACTGTTTATCCAATTACAACCATCATTTTGTCAGTGATACAAATATAAATTTACAATACGCATTGCATTATTATAAACCATATATTTTTGTTAATTATAGCAGTGATGTGTAGTAATAGAACTGATTTGAAACTGGGATTTTTAAACGCGGGCTCACTCGGAACCAAGCATGATGAGTTTATAATAGCTATGGAAAATCATAATGTCGACTTAATGGCCATTAATGAGA
>LQNK01002265.1:158982-184979 GCA_001586405.1 Phoebis sennae | reverse complement strand
TCCCAAATTGATTTCAAATTGCAATATTTTTTTTGCTATAGGGAAAAACCATAACTTTTATTCCATTTTGAAATCGGTATTAAATACAGAAGTTTTTAAGTTTACTGACCGTCTCAGTGTAGTACATTTTTTTTAAACCACAGACTATCAAATCTGACCTCAAAATTTTACTCTATACAAAATTTGAAATAAATATTTTTTTTCTTCCGTTGTCTGATACTTCTATTAATATCTAATGCATGTATCCAAGAAAGCAACTCATAGAGAAAACTTTGTAAAAAAAAATATGAAAAACAAATAAGAATTACGGCCACAGTAATATAAAACATTGGGTGCGGTCAACATTTTTGAAAAAACTACAAAATCCTCAATATCTCAAAAACAGTAATATTTTCGTATGACCTATATTGGATTTTTTTGATAGATTATTAGCTCAGCTATCATCCCCCAAGAGATGCTTCACTCATTACGGGACACCCTGTATACGTCTCCCAGGTATCGAACCCAAAATCCTTTATACCACTAACACGTTAACCACTGAACCAATAAGGTATACCTGCCGACGAACACGTAATAAATCCAGCTAAAAAGATATAGACTTTGCACTTACTTTCTGCGAGGTTTTCTGTAGGCAGAGAGCCAAGTGCGATCGTGACTTATTTGTTCTATTCCTAGTTAGAAATTCTGCAATGATCTTTCCTTACTTCCTTACTTTATATTTATATTATACTAGCGACCCGCCCCGGCTTCGCACGGGTTTAATGGATGATATTATACATAAAAACCTTCCTCATGAGTTACTCTATCTATTAAAAAAAACCGCATCAAAATCCGTTGCGTAGTTTTAAAGATTTGAGCGTTCATAGGGACATACAACATGACACATGACAGAAAAAGCGACTTTGTTTTATACTATGTAGTGATTATATAAATATTATAAAGGCAAAAGCAGCTCTGTCTGTCTGTCTTCACACCTAAGCCGGTTTGGATGAAATTTTGTACAGAGATTGTTTAAAAACCGAGAAAAGATATGGATATTTTATTTAGGTAATCGGGAAACGGGTTATATACACACTAAAAGCACGGAGCACTGTTAGTATTGTTGAAACTAGCTATGCCCGCGATTTCACCCACGTATATAGACCATTTCCATGGGATTTCCAGAATTAAAAGTATCCTATATCCTTTAGATATTTTCGGTGTCCACTGAAATCAGTACAGGAATACTAGAATAATAGCATTTTTCTAGTACTCCACCTCACTACTGAGTGGGAACCCATTTGGGGTACTTTAATATGATTGTATACTTTTTTATTTTGTTGTTATGTTGATACCCCAATAAATGTATTTTCTTTCTTCTTTCTTTCTTTCTTTCGTTCTTTTCCTGGTCCTGAGTTATCTCCCAACGATTTCATTCAAGGTTTCTTATACTTTGTTTTCTTTAGGCTAAGTAAATCGGTCACTTGGTCCAGTTAGAATAACTGGATTACTAGCTAGTAAAGCTACTACCCTAATTGAACACTAACTCGTCTGTTAAAGGTCGTACACGTACGTACTGCGGTCGTCGCGAATCAGCATGCACCTTTATCTAACTGTATCATAAAAAAATAACGTTATATTCGCAGGTAAATTACACACTTTTGCTAGCTTGGATAAAGAAACTGTAAAATACAGGCTTGCCTTTTGCTTCGAGATTAATCCACAAGTAGGCAGGACGCCAAGGACCGTGACGAACTGTTTCTTAGGGAAACCTTCGAATTTTACATTTTATTCGATATTTCACCAGTTTTTTTTTTTTCTTAAAACAGCAATATTGAAGCAAGAAAATAACAGCAAAAGACATGTAGGATTGCTTATTTTTTGATATACATAGTATGTTTTTTCTTGCTTTTCAAAAAGGTGTTTATAGTACACTAGCTGTGCCTGTACGTTCCGTTTGGATTTGATCAAAACCCTGCATGCCAAATTTCAGCCGGATCCGTCCAGCATGTCAGTCAGTCAGTCACCTTTGAGTTTTATTTATTTTTTTATTTATTTTCATCCTTTATTGCACTTAATAAAAATAAAGTTACAAGAATGTATTTCTTAACTTATAAGTGTGCAAAAGGCGGTCTTATTGCCTAGAGAAGGATGTTTTATATATAAAAGTAAAAAAAAAGTTTATTTAGTAAAAAAAGTTTATTCATAAAGTAATTGGATACAATTTGTGTTGTTCCACTGACTTCCGAACTAGTATAAACTGTGTTTCGGCTGCCAGAGGCTTCTCTCAGGAGTGTGGATACATGGTTATTTATGTCAATGACAATATTATAATTAAAAGTAAAATTAACTTAATAAACTTAAGTATTAAGAAATTGAAGGGTGTGTGTGTGTGTGTGTGTGTGTGTGAGAGAGAGAGTGCATTAGTGTATATATATATATATATATATGTGCTTGTGCTATTTGTTATATAGTTCATATAATATATTTTCCGTTTCATCATAATTGAATTGTTTTTAGCCATTTAAATAAAGACATTCATCACTAAACCGACATGAATTTTTTTTTTGTAAAAATTAATTAATTTCAATAAATAATATGAACCTCTTTTCATTGTCAAAATTCTATAATCTATTTACATAATTTTGTATGTGTACATGTCGAGTTATCTGCCGACTAAAACTGATATTGTCCATTTGCAATTCCGGGTATTATTATCTTTGCCTAAGCAAACCATTGCAATAAACATAATACTAATAGTATTGATTTTAACGTAAATACTAATAGGAATTTGTGTGAAACGTATAACTGTTGTTAATTTGAATAACTATGTGAAAATAATTCGCTATAAAAGATTAGCTCCTAAAAGTTCATGCATTTTATTTATTTTATTTAAAATCTTACATTATTATTACAGGCTTAGCCTACTACAATAGTATAGAAATTTATATCTTATAATAATTTAAATATTTTTACAGTGATATTAAGTCAAATCATCATCATTTTTACTACTAGTCAAAAATCATTCTATAATTCATCCAAAAACATGAAAATAACAAAATAAATTAACGATCTCCTACAGCTAGCTTAGCTCGTGTTATACTGTAAGAAACTATATATATAAGCCTTCCTTAGGAATCACACTATCCAGGGATGAAAACTGAACAAAAGTTCGTTCGGTAGTTTTTGAGTTCATTGCGTTCAGATTGATAGACATAAAAAATAATACATCCGAATTTCCACCTCGTAGTTGGAAACGTTGTTTTAAACAATAATATTCACCTTTCAAGTAAAAATAATGTGTACAGCAAAATAAAATAAAAATCATTCAAACTGACATATCGCTCACGCTTGAGTAAATAATTCAGGACTAACTCTGCCTGTCGTGCGTGAAAATATTTTTATTTCCACGTAAACGATAAATATTCTAGTGGTTGTATATTTATTAATACACTAACTACCAGTTGCAAGTTTGTATGCGTGAATTGGGGAAAAATATTTTTGTAACTCCATTTGCGCAAGGGTATCCATATGACAATGATCTATTGTGTAGGAGGGTGTGGGATCGATCTCCACAAGTAGAAAAATATTGTGATGAACATTGTAATTTTCTAATATCTAGATGTTAATTTATCTATAGTATGTATGTATTTACAAAAGTATGTGTAAATATGTCTATCGGTTTTCTAGTTTCCATAGTACAACCTTCGCTTAGTGTGGGACTAGATAGCGTAGTATAATGTCCCTGAATGAATGTCCCGCAGGTAGAAATGAGGTGGCGACACACGTACCCGTCGCCACGCGGGTATTTAAAAAACATACTCCGTGAATTCATAAGCTCATCGCTGCAGAGTTTGAGTAAGCACGCTAATCTTAGGAATTAATGACTTACAAAAATGTATTAGACCATTGATTAACAGATTCTTTGGAGCGGCGAAGCCGCGCGAAATAGCTAGTTTTAGTCTCTTCATATTTATTTTCTACACTAATTTTATAAAGAAGAAAACTTTGTTTGATTGTTTGTAATAAATAGGCTCAAAAACTAATGGACTAATTTTAAATATGTTTCACCATTTCTAAAACTACTTTATCCACGAGTAACATAGGCGATATATATAGGTATATAACATTATGCTACGGGAGCGAAGCCATGCAGATTAGCTAGTATAATATAAAATTATGGGTATGGCAATATGATAGAATATACAAAGTGGTAAAGCTACATTTAATTATAAATCTTTTTTAAGTTTTTATATAGATTCTTCCAATCTTATCACGCTTACCTTACTTCCTCAAACTTTTTCAATTTTGACAACTTTCCAAACTCATCATGAAGACTTAATGGAAGCTAATGCGTAATTCATTAAAAAATAATACATAGAAGGCTCAAAAGATTGTTTATTTGTTGACTTTTATACGGAAATCCTACGCTTACGGTAGACATACGCGAAGCACAATTAGTTAAGTGTATTTGTAAATCGATAGGAAGGCAAAGCCGAGCGGAACAGCTAGTAAAATAAAAAAATTAGACCATTACAAAAATTATCTAATGCTTATTTGAATTCAAAGTTATTATATTGTCGGCGACATTTTTATGATTTCATGCTTTAACAAGTTCTGTATGTCATCTTTCTATGCAAATGTCACTTGTTAGTTGTTACCTGTAATTAAAGTCCTTTAAAAGAGTAGCTGTGTTCAGTTTCTAGGCGCATTGGTACGGATTGCGTCTGGTGCTCGAACGTCTTATTGACGTCACGACCCATCTACCCTCACTTTGCTAAAAGTCGTGACACTAGCTGTGATTTGTTTTTGACTAGATCTATATGTGGCTTGTTGTGTAGAATCACAGTACATTTTTATTACATTCGACATAATTTAACATAGCCCCTCTATTAGTTTATTAAAATATAGCACCAGCTTCTAGTTTTTTATTCGTCTACCTTCCTTAAACTTTTTAATTTTTGACAACCTTCTTCCAAACTCATCAAGACTTAATTGAAAGCCAATGTGTAATTAATTATAAAAATAATTAGCGGGACAGTGATTAACTGGTGGGAATTACAAGAGTAGCAGTGCGGCTGGCGCGGCGCCAGATCGCCACATTAATATTGTACTGGGTCACTGAACTTTACGAAAAATCACTACAGTACAAACACATTTTTGACATATGATAATAATAATAAATTCTTTTATTGGCATAAAATAACATTGTTTAGATTTTACATTTGTACTTGATATTACATTTCTTACTACACTTAGGAGACTAATCATCATCTAGAGATCAGCTAGACCTGCACTAAGTAAAAACTTGTATTGCAGGTCTGCTTGACTTCCAATGTCCAATTTAATATGTAGTGTTATGACCAAAATATATGCAGAAGGCAATTTCTATCAGAGGTCTTGAAAAGTCAACACGCTAAATTATATACGCTAAGAAAAACGGTATATTGAACGGTTGCCGACTTACAAATCGGTGAAAAATTTGGTAAATAAATCGATAAAATCCCCCCTTATCTTTGTTACTCCTCCTCCGGTTTCGTTCATCTTCGAAGTCGACATTTTCTTTTGTCTAAGCTATTCGCCTATGATATTTAATCAAGATTGGATAAACAATACTCAAGTTATCGTCGGACAAAGTTTGTCATACTTACATACAAACATACAATCGCCTAGCCATCTCAACTCTGAGATCTTGCTTCGCTCAGTCAAAAATCTGTTTTAAAGTCTGTTACGTAATATTAAAGATCTAAGAATACGTAGGGACATAAGACAGCGAGTTTGTTTTATACAATGACTAGCTGACCCACCCGGCGTCGCTCCCGTATCATAATGTTAGCTTATAAAACATAACCAATGTTACTCGTGGATTATTTAGCTTTCGAATGGTGAAAGAATTTTTTAAATCGATTCAGTAGTTTTTGAGCCTATTCATAACAACTAAACAAACAAACGTTTTCCTCTTTATAATAATAGTGTAGATAAGAAAATAATTTTATTGTATCTAATAATAAGAATAATCCACAAATTTCAGTAATAATTGTTTTTATTTACACCAAAATATGTATATTCTCTTGTTAAAGGTTCTGTTTTCTTACCAAATTAGTTTTAAAGCGAACTATCGACGTTATTAACGAGGCTGTTTGCTTTGAGAGTTGTTTGCGTAAACTTGTTTCGGGTATTATAACACCCAGCCAAATTAATTTGATTTGAATCATAATCAACGTCTAAATTATATTTTCGAAAGGATTTAGATAATATATTACGCTCTTTTTTTCCTTTTTAGCATTAAAATGGTTACATATCAGTACAAATGGGTTACAATAGTTTGCTATTTTTTACAGCAATCATTTAGCAGATTTTTTTAGGTAGAATAGGCATAGATGGCGACCGCCTCTATGGTTCAGCGGTTAGCGCGGTTCCTATTAAAAATTCATCCAGATCAGCCCAGTAGTTTCGGAGCCTATTCAATTCAAACAAAATTAATCAAATCTTTCCTCTTTAGAATATTAGTATAGAAGTATAGATGCGTTTAAATAAACACTAGAAAATGTGAGTTTATGTTTGTCAATGTCAAGTCAATGTCCCGCTAATTAATATTTTAAGCCCATTTTGTTTCAGTTACCGGACGATAATAGAATAGATACTACCGCTAAAGTGGCTCAGAAAACGGGCGACAACGACTTTGATAGTCGCAAAACACAAAAATTCCACACACCCTTACATTTAACACAAACCTCATGCGGGTAACTCGACGTATCAAAGAATTTCATCTGACATTAATTCTAACGGGAGGTCCGAATCGGTTTCGCCCCCAGGCGGACGATACTGTCCCATACATTAACTTTCCGCGGGCGCTGACGCGTTACGAAAATGAATTTGGCCTAAAAGGTTTTTATTTTAGTAAAGTATCCGTGTCTAAAACAAAAATAAAAGAAATAATAAAATTTATGGACAGTTGTTGCAAACTTTTATTCTCCGAGCAGTCTTTTTTGATTGGACACGTTATCTTAATAATCATTATAACAAGGTGACGGGTAGTAGGGTACCGATCCTGAGCCCTTCATGAGGAAATCCTATCGAAGTATTTGGACAAATGTTTGTCCCATCGTAACCCAACAGTGGCGAATTATATTAGGTGTTACATAGCTAGCGTTTCATTTGTACATAGGACATTCAGAACATGTACCTAAATACGTAAAAAATAATGCAAAGGGTCGGCGAGCCTTTGTTAATTTAATATGATTTATTTATTGAATGTTTATTTGCCACCGTTTTTTTTCACCACAGTATATTTTATCTTGCTTTCTCCTACCAATATCCCGCTTTCCATTGATTTACGTTCTTTGCTCTCAACCTTTCTTAAACGTTCATTGACCCACGTTGCCGGCTAGCTGATACGTCACGTAAACATGAAGTTCAATAAAGAAATTATATTAAATTAACAAAGTCTCGTCGACCCTTTTTATTATTTTTTACGTCTTTAGGAACAAGATCTGAATATCCAGAAAACAAATGAAACGCTAGCTATGTAACACCTAATATGCAGGTATATACCACTATATAACTTGCCATTGTATGGTATATAACACGAATCTTATGTAGCTTAATCTAATAATCTTATAAATGTACGAACAAAAGGACGATAATAGGCTTATTTTGTTATCTATCGCATAAAGGATCCAATATATATTAAATTAATTTGCTAGATTTACCAGAGCCTCTGTATCTTTGTCTAGGTACATTTTGCTATGTAATAAATGGCTTTTTCCCGCGGTTTCACCCAAGCAATGGCTTAACCGTCTCATTGGTTTAGTGGTTAGCGCGTTAGTCGTTACAACTGAGATGTCCTGGGTTCAATCCTAATCAACGTGAAAAAGCATGTCTTGGTCAGGCAGGGCTGATTACCTACAGGCCCCTATAAAAAAATTATCAGTGAAACGGATTAAACATCCATTCCATGTCTCAATAGGGGTCCAGAATTTCTCTTTTAGTAGCATCTGATATCCAAGTACTTTCGTAATCAGAAATAATTTTTCAAACAGTTTTGAATATCACCGCGTTTAAGCTAAATTTTCAGCTTCTTAATAGTAGTAGAAATAATTCACCTAAACATTTACCTATTTATATATTTAAATCAATTAACACGATTTATATTAACCAATTACATGACATAAATTACCATTTTCTGTATGTTTCATATATCCTTAACTATTTAATTCCATATTACAAGAATGAAGTCTGTACGGCCTCCGGTAGATTCTAATAATACCGGCATTAAACAAACAAATTTGTCTGCTTTATAATTTAAATAAAGAAATTTTTGAATATGAGTATTTAATAACCATACTATTGAACTCTGTATATTACATGAAGAATTACTTCCTTCTTCGAATACTACATTAAAAAAGAATAGTTTCACAATATAAAAAACAAACTTCTCCATTCATGCATAATTTACTTACAAGGAAAACATTTCAACGTCTCTCTATTACCAAGACTAGAATAAAACTATGTGTGAACAGACCTGAAGGAATTCTTTAAAATACGGACGTTTTTCGTAGAAGCCCCATTTATTCTTAAATTTAAAAAGAATCTCTCATGGGCATTTATTTACATTGCGTATACAAATGGTTTTCAGACACTCGAATGTTAAAACTCAGAGATATTGAGATCGAAAGTGAAACTGACGTGAAAATGGGTCTCGCATGTTGACATGCTTTACAAAAGTCCCACACGTCAAATACAAGCTCTAACGACCAGTGAAAATGATGATCCCAATGCAACTTTAACAGAAGTCCCGGCTTCGCTCTAACGACCAGTGAAAACGATGATGTAGCTTTATGGCGAATGTGAATCCTAACTACTAATGTAAAAGCGCATATAAAGTATATATAAAACTCAGATCAGAAGGAATTCTGAGTATATAATAGGGATGTTTTTCAAAGCAACCCCATTAATTCTAACAGGCCTGTTAGTACGTAAATAACTATTTATTTGTACTAACAAGCACTATTGATTTGGTTTATGACGGCGAAATGTGAGTGAATATTTTTATATGTTATTGTGGTTTTTATAACATCAGTAAATTTGAAATATTCTTATTTAGATTTACGAGTAATTTTATTGCGAATGTGTGGGAACAAAAAGTATATTAAAGGGACTAAGCGCTTCGAATGGTAATAAACAAACATAAAAACATTCTATATAACACAATATAATACAGAGGAAAACTTTTAAAAAAATTACAATAATTGAAACACTACGTAGGCCTTACACAAATTTGTATACAGACCAAACTTAAAAATCTAGTGATAATTATGACGATTTAGAAAAATATTTCTTGTTGGGTGAGTAATAAAAATTTTTATTTCAGAAAACATCATGTATAGTTCAAAAAACACATTAGTTCACATTTCCTAAGTACGGACAATCAATAATGCTAGGCCCCGCATATATAATGAGTACAGTTGGCTCCACACCAGTGCTCAGATAATTTAGTGAAATAGTGTAGATGTTTAGTGACTGCGGTAGTGTAGATATTTAGTGACCCGTATTCACAAACAATACTTGTGTAAGTAACGTAAAATACTATGCGAAGTAAGACATTTCTCAATGCGTTCCAAAGGACGCGATTTTATTCAAAAACAATAAGACTTAATATAGACGCCAAGTGATAAAATATTTTTATTACACAGACTTAAAAGAAAATAAGACTGGTCGAGTCATATAAACATTTAGTAGAAAAAACATTATGGAAAAAGTGTTATATTCAGCACATGTTATAGGGCATCATAAGATAGTCGTGATGTCCAACAGAGGCTGGCAAAGCACCTGTGACACTCCTGGTGTTTCAGGTGTTCATGGGCGGTGGTGATCACTTAACATCAGGTGACCCACATGCTCCTTTGCCTGCTCTGTCATAAAAATGCTTTGAATGTTATGTAATTTAAATGATGTACAAATTATGGTGTGAGAAGTCGGTGCCAATGTCCGTAACATATGTAGTTTATTAAAGTAGTTTATTTTCTCACACGTAATAAGGCATACAAAGTAATATTTAAACTATTTATCTAAAATTAAGTTTGAGAGAAGGAGTTAAATATTGCTTTGTTTTCTTTTATAAATGCTACTTTAAAACTATCGCACTGGCTTCTGATCATTAAAGAATTTAAAAGATTATTTAATACTTTTATGAAGACGGTATCTTTTGGTTAAAAAGTTTATTCAATTCAGTCACGAGTCACCTTTTCTTTTTCTACAGAGATAAAATATTTCCAACGAATTAAATATTATTTCACATAATTTGTCAGAATCACGTCGAAATGGCCCAGACGTTTGATTTTATTGGTTTGACATATTTCTTGAGTCCTGGGTTCGATTCAACAGGTAGGTTGCGAAAAGAAAAGGACCGATATTTTTATGTGATGCGGTCAAGATAATAATTTTCTTTTATAATATAAAAATGTTTGTATTGAATGACTGATTTAATATAGACTATATTCGTAGAGCCCTTACTATTAGTAGTAAATAAAAGATAAAATTAAATATAAAGGATATTTGCATAAAGCAAAGTATATTATATAAAAATTTAAGATATATAGAGGTCCTGAAATGTCTCACTATTAACGGCATATCATGCGGACGTACAATAAAATAGTACAAAGTGTGTGGCTTTATATAATGATATATGTTAAACGTAATAATTTACGCATATACAAAACTAAATTATAAATTTTAATAAGCCTGTATTTCCATTCCCATTATGTTCTACTGCCCTCCCAATTTCCCATCATTAATCCTCTCTGTATCCCCTTTTTCTTATAGCCGGCAAGGCAACTGCGACACTTTGGTGTGGTAGATGTTCATGGGCTGCGATCAGTCACTTAAGAGCTCAACCGCATGCTCCGCTTGCTTGCTGTAACATAAATAAAGACTTAAATCATATTTGTGACGAGAGAAAAAAATTCCGCCCGGGGGACCGCGGAAAAAAAGAAACATCCGACCGTGCAAATCCTAAAAATATTTTTAAGTATGCTGTCAGTATCAGATTAATATCATATCCATTGATATCCTGTATTTGAAGGCTGGAAAACTATTAACGAATTTATTTCAGCTGAAAAATATCGCGTGCAAAATGAACATATTAGCTTAGAAAGAAGAAAATGTCATCCATAATTCTATTACTGATATATTCCACAGATGCACGTGTACGTACGTAAAGTTAGTGTCACTTGAGTCTGTGGCACACTCCATCTCTCTAATCTGTGATATATTCTATATCAACCTTTGCATCAAGCGTATTCTATATATACATCGTGACCTTAAATTAAATATTTCAAAAATTATGCAGACGACTCTTAAAAGCTATTCAGTTCAGCGGAATGCTTGAGCTTAGCAACGTAAACTAATTTCATAAGCTGTGGACATATAAAACTGCGTACACACGAGCGGCTCAAACGCGACTGTTAAAACGCCTGAATTTAATATAATTTGACATGTACACAGTAATGTTTCGTGTAATTTATACACATGTATTATTACTGCATTTTATTAAGATATTTTTAAAGGAATTACGGCTTTTGTAAAGTAATCAGTGATGACGATATAGCTAACAAACAGCAATGTACATACATGTATCGTAAATTGTGTTACAGTGCAACAATTATCATAAACAAATAAATTCATAGTATATAATACACTTCAAAATGTTCATAATGTATATATGACGAGCCGATTGGCGCAGTGGATATAGCAATGGTGTAATGCGCCGGAGGGTGTGGGTTCGATCGCCACAAGTAGAAAATTATGATGTGAAGAACATTGTAATTTTCTACTGTCTGGGTGTAATATATCTACAGTATGTATGTATTTACAAGAAAAATACGTTTAAGTATACACATCAGTTTTCTAGTATCCATAGTACAAGCTTCGCTTACTTTGGGATTAGATGGCGTTGTGTTAAATGTCGAGAAATATTTATTTATTTATTTATCATCTTAAACATTATGTTTCAAGGTAAAATAATAATGGTATTATTTTGGTATGGACCAAAAAATTCGTTCCAAACGCAAGTTGGCAACCAGCCTTACAAGTGTAAACTAATTTCGCAAGTTCGTACAGGTATACCATTTTAGGCAACGTACGGTCCGACGTGTATAATTAGCGCCACTTGCTTCGCGGTTGTTCAAACTTCAAGTCTAAGGTTAGGGCTTCGCAACAGAAATTGCAACTAATATCACCTTCACCTTTTTTTGTTATAGAATAGGGGACAAACGAGCAAACGGTCCACTTGATGGTAAGTGGTTACTGCCGCCCATAAGCACCCACAATACCAAGGATCTCGTGGGTGTGTTGCCGGCCTTTTAAAGAGTGATATGGTCTTTTCTTGAAGACCCCTATATCGTATCTACTCGGAAACACCGCTGCTGGAAGCTGATTCCAAAGTGTTGTTGTGCGTGGAAATAAATTTCTTCTGAACCGCACAGTTGTCGATCGCCAGGCATCCAGGTAAAACCATCACCTGATGTTTAGTGAATATCTGCGGTAAGGATGAGTTCAATAATATCTGACTCACGTACACAGCATAAATACCTGACATCATATGCTTCTGACTGTACTTCATTGTAAACAAACATTTGACAAGCAAAGTCAAATATACAGGCTGAATTTTTGAACTAAACTTTGAGGATCAAATCGTAAACTATCTACTATAATACAACAGTTTCCATCGCAGTGCCTCGTTAACTTCAATCTATATAATTTTTGCCGATAAATTGCAAAGTTTTTCCTATTAAGAGTTATATCGAATTATCGATCCTTGAAATTAAATGGATTGTTTATTTATTTATTTTTTACAAACGGGTTCGATTCATAAGTTCGGTAAATAAATGTCTCTATGTTATATGATTAAAATACATTTTTATATATAACCTAAAAAAAAACTCTACGAAATATTCATTTATTATGGGTAATCACACAATCGCCTGTATTCCCATCCCATTTCTCCTCCTATCCTGTTCTAATCCTCTCCTTATACCCTTCCCTTCCTTAAGCCGGGAAGGCATCTGTGACATTTTATGTTGCAGATGTTCATGGGCTGCGGTCAGTCACTTAACATCAGGTGAACCGGATGCCCCGCTTGCCTGCTATACCACAAAAAAGTCAACTTGCCTATTATCTATTTAACAGTAATGCGAAGTTTATTTTTTATCATTGTTATAAATTTTAACAACAAACTGCACCACTGCAATAGTATTTTTCAACATTTAGGCATAAAGCTCAGCCCAATAATCCGCAATAAATCTCCAAGAAAATATCCCTCACTCCAGGGAAATCCAACGTTGGCCGGGCGTGTATAAACTTTAGCTTTCCACTCCAATAGTGTGAATGCATTAGAGGATTTTGCACTACACTGCTTTATACAATGCAAATTCACAATTGACTGTGATTACTGCTTTTTACATGGTATTTTTATAACAAATATTATATAGAAAAAGTATATTACATCTCCAAAATTTGGCTAACATTCAAATACATGGGCGGAGCCATGCGCAGAAGCTAGTAAATCATTTTGTTTTATGAGTGAAAATTATTTTCAAATATATGAATGAAAAATTACCGCCTTTTAATAAAAATACGTCGATTTAAATTCTATAGACGTCAACTAATATACTGACGTTACTCTAATAGTAAGTGCGAATCACCAAAATCTAGTATAAAAGCTCGGGCAATAATCCGCAATATATCTCTAAGAAAATATCCCTCACTCTAGGGAAATCCTGCGTTGGCCGGGCGTCAATAAACTTTAGCTTTCCACTCCATTATAGTGTGAGAATGCATTAGAGGCTTATGCACTACACTGCTCTATATAGTACCAATCTATGCTATTATAATATTTAGGATAAGATGACCTTTTCTGTGTTGTGTTTGTTATAATAATTGTAATATGTTTGACTCTATCTAGTTTAAGGTCATACTATTGTACACCTACCATGTTTTTTATAAATGTAAGAATATGAATGAATAAATGAATAAATGACGAAAGGGTCAGCTGACATCTAAATTCTAGTGTATGTATTTCAAATAAGGGTTATTCGAAATCGAAATCTTAACGAAGATGTATGTATGTGTCTAATGTTTTCAGACAAAAACTACTGGCTTTAAAAGTTCTTTCAACATAAGAAATTGACCGTTATATTTCGAGTTTAAACGAATAACTGTCACTGAATTACTGACACGATGGAAGTTGTTTCATAGATTGTAAACAATATAAACTGCGCTTGAAAAGGAGTTAGAGTTTAATGCAATTTTTTCGTGATAAAATGTTTTCGGTTTGGCAGGGAATAGAAAACTGATCACCTATTTACCTCTAAATAAAATTTGATCAATGAAACAAATTAAACATTCTCCCCATACCCCGATAGCGCATAAGAATTCACACTAACAAATTGAACTAAAACAATTACACATTTCATATTAGAAAACCGATCCTTGGTCCTTCGAGCACTACAAATTGATAAACACTAATTAGACCGTTAGAACATTAACACCGGAGTCCCACCAGTGACCCAATTAATTTGTACAGCTACCGCTTGAACTTGTACAAACTTTGATTGATCATCTCGAAGCACAAATTAATTATAAACACTGAAGTGTGAACGGTTTCCATGATATGCTTTGGTACTGTTAGAATAATGTAGTGTTAATTGATATACTATTGGTTAAACTTCGTGTATAGAAAACAATTGTACATTGTTAAAATTATGTGATGTTGTTAAAATACAATTGGTATTTTATTTTAAAACTATATTGAAGAAAATTATTTTACGTGAATGAAAACCTAGGCTAAGATGAAGAATTAGTGCTATATTTATGATACGAGACTTTTATCAAATGAATGAAAGAACATAAAAACTACATCCAGTTATTTTTAGTACATAAGGTTTTGTTTTTATAAAAATTAAAACAATATATTCTCTTGTTTCAGGTACTCATCATAAGAAGTGGATATGAAATGGGCATTCGAGCACTATGGTGCTTATTACTAATTGCACTAATCGACACGTCAGGAAGCGACTGGCTAAGCTGTGGTCATATCGAGGAATGCCACTGCAAATGGTCCTCAGGCAAAAAAACTGCGTCATGTGTAACTGCCGGGCTCACAGAAGTACCTCAATTAGCATCAGACATTCAAGTACTAGATCTTCATGGAAATCCTTTAAGAGAACTCCACGAAGACGCCTTCGCCACTATAGACTTATTAAACTTGCAACGGTTAAACTTAAGCACCACACATTTGCATTATTTGCATCCAAACGCTTTCAGAGAACTCCGCATTTTAATAGAATTAGACTTTTCTGGAAACGATCTTACACAACTCTCTCCTGACACGTTCAAAGGCAACGAACGTTTGAGGCTTCTAGTCCTAAACGACAATCCTTTGAGCCAATTAGTTGCCGAGCAATTCCCGCCTTTACAATATTTAAAGAAGTTGGAACTTGCGCGTTGTCACTTGAAGAAAGTACACCCGTTTGCGTTCGTGAATCTGCGGGCGCTTGAAACTATAAAAGTTCATCAAAACCTTTTATCATACTTACACCAAGATACGTTCAACTTGCCAGTTTTGAAGACGCTAACCTTGTCAGAAAATCCGTGGTTCTGTGACTGCAGATTAAGAAACTTTCACGAGTGGTTTTTAACTAGTAATTTAGGTAATGAAGACGTAGTCTGTCGAGGACCAAATGATAAGAATCAGCTGTCTTGGAGAGAATTCAAGAGTGAGGATTTAGTGTGTCCGCCTACAACTATAGTTAGTCCTTCAGTTATAAGAACCGAAATAGGTGCAAATATTAATTTTGGTTGTTTTGTTAGGGGCGATCCAGTACCTTTCATCTCTTGGACGTTTCATCAAAGAGAGATAACGAATAACACAAATAGTGATAGTGAAATATTTATATACAAGTATAGTGTAGGGCGTTTTAATGAATATAGAGATGATTTTATAAATAAAAGTGCTCAATGGATTAATGTTACTATTATTAATGTAACCAGTGACTTTGCCGGGGAATGGAAGTGTACAGCAACGAGTAGTGTAGGTGAGGCTAGTGCATATTTGACAATTTTTTTACCGAAAGCTAGAATGGCGACCGCGAGAAGCGCGCCAGATTATTCAAACTTTTTTATCGCCGCTGGATCTATGGTTGCTATGGCGGGAGCAGGTTTCATCGCGACATGTGTCTGCTGGAAAACCCGACGTAGAAGAGTACCACCGAGTAGAAGTTTTACAGACCAAGAGAAGAAACTTTTAGATTCATCCTTAGCTGTTAGTTGTGAAAGAGCTAGTACAGACATGGGATCTTCTTACGGCTTTGAAATGTATGACCGTTCCATGTCAATGGACAGTGAAGACCAGCGTTGTATAGAACCTGTACAAATAACGATAGAAGGTCCTTCAGGGAGTTTCCCACCTCCCCCTGCAGAGTTTGCCTTACCAGCGCCTTATGGCAATATTTTTATATCAGTACATGTAACAGGCCAGAACGATAAGTTCCCAGATTTGCTGGGAGGTGGTGCAACACTTCCGAGACGGAGTCGGACATGTTTGTTGAGGCCCACGTACGATAACATGGGACCAAGAGTGACAGCTACGGGTAGTTCCACGTGGTCCCTTCCGGGAGCAAAATCGGAAATTTCAGTACCAATGACTACATTTTCTACAGAATTTACAGCTTTGTAATTAAATATGATTGTATTTTTTAAGGAAGCTGCATGTTAACATGAGATAAATAAATACTTCATTATTACCTAATTGTTAAATGAAAATAATAGCATCTCTTTCACTTATTATATGATTACTAGTGAAGTATTTATTGAATTTTCTCACAAATTCTCTTGTACTTTTATACCATAGCAAATCAGTACCGTAATTATTTTTGCCTTCGTAAATATTTTATTCGTTGTGAAATAAGACCCTTAACTGATAGATGTTCGGACTGAGGGACATCAAATTTACCCTTTAAGGATCCTGTTTAAATATTAACAAACTCTTTCAGTCG
The DNA here is from genome assembly GCA_001586405.1 of Phoebis sennae. NCBI lineage: Eukaryota > Metazoa > Arthropoda > Insecta > Lepidoptera > Pieridae > Phoebis > Phoebis sennae. The sequence goes on along the minus strand of LQNK01002265.1, from coordinate 167,946 downwards.
TAGAAGATTCGAAAACGTTGAGTATTACTGTATTTGTTTTGTGTGTATTTTTATTAAACTAATGACTAACGATTGAAAAATGATATAGTCATTAATTTTAAAAAGAATTTCAAAATGTTTATTAAAATAGGCCATAACTTACAATAAATATGATTTAAAAATATTCTTAACTATGCCTGATTGAAGTTGATTACAAATCATTGAAAATAGATATTTGTTAATTTTTCGTTAGCAGTTCGTAATCGGTTTGTAAAAGTTTTAATAAAATGTATACTTTTTATTGTTTTTATCGATGGAATTGCACATTACCGTTAACTGAAGAAAAACACTAACGATCAGACGATGATGTACGAAACCGGTCGTGGTTAATGTAATATTTTATAAAACAGATAATATCGGAATTGAAACTAAAAAAGGTGTTTTTCTTTTAATAAAAGTACAAAGAAGTCTTAATACCTTCTCGATACTTGTATTTTCTGTTTTGTATATTAAAGCTTTGTTTAGTATACTGATACTGTGATTATTACATATCCCAAGTAACAAGGGATTTAATTACTAATAGATCCCAAACTGAGTTTTAGATGTAAATAAATTAAATAGTGTAGTTTTAAAATTGCTTTAAATTTTGGATTAAATAAAAGAACTGAACTATTTGGTTGTTTCTTTAGTTCCTTATTAAATACCGACTTGGCACGGATGAAACTAAATTTCTTCCATTTTGTCTCGACAATATAATCAAAAAAAGGACTATCCTAATTGATGTAATACTCAAGCTTTTAATTACTTGTTATATTAAAACTACATGTATTCTGGGTATTTAAACAATTGTGGTGGATAGCAGTGCTACTTAAAATTCTGATAGTAAAATTGTGGACATGGTAACAAAAAAATGTCTTAGGAGGTGAAAATTTTTGAAGCAAATCATTTTTTTTCTATAATTTAAAAAATAAGTTAGATTGAATTATTATTTTATTTATATTTTTTCTCAAGCAGGCAGACCACCTGGTAACGTATTATCGTTGAAATTTGGGACGTTGTATATTTAAGATAATTATGTTAAGACGTTGAAATTAACAAATGCTTATTTATTAATTACTTAATTTTTTCAAACAAAAGTTTAAAAAGTTATCCTTCTAATAAATTAATAAAATAAGCCCCAGTCTTAAAACTTGAAAATAAATACAATTTCATAACACAAAACCTACCTGTTCATTGTAATACTTGATAGTATGTCCCTTTTAAGGCAGAAGGGTTATTTTTATACCCAGACCTCACATCGCGATATGGTGCAAAAGTTAGAACTTACAAATGTTGGATATTAACTCAGCCTCAGTAAGTCTACCCGAGTTATATCTGGAAAAGTTTCGAGAAGCCGTTTGTGAAAAGTTTGGAGAGGATACCATTGAATGGAGTAGAGACAGTGGACTTTGATCAATTTATTATACTTACTATATTTTTATTTATATTGATTTTAGGTGTCCTTTGCCTTAATTATAAAATTCTACTTATATTACAAATGCAACATTCGCATGAGGATGTATGTTTATTACTCCTTCATACAAAACTGCGTAAAAGATTAGGATGAAATTCAACGATATAGCTTACAAATCAAAAACACAGAGGTATTCATGCAAGCAAGGCCACGAAAAAAGCTAGTTTTATATAGAAAATTGAGTAAGCGAGCATGAGTAACATCTCATCATAATTGATAATTGCCATCCAACATACCTAGATCATCTTCAGTCCTTTACTAATACTTAATTTCCAATGTCCTCAAGTTGGGCAGACGGTATTCACCGTATTCCTTTAATTAGATTAATCTCGAACTACGTGTTTTACTTCTCTTCTTTCGACTCAGCGAATACAATACAGAGCCAGGTTTGTTGTCCTTTACTTACTCCGCTGGTGCAGCGACCCAAAGCGAGTCTTGGCCTGTGATACAAGAGAACGCCATAGGTCCCGGTCTTGTGCCACCTCCCGCCAGCCAGCAACTTGGAGTTCGCGCAGGTCTGCCTCCACAGCGTCCCTCCAGCGATACCGTGGCCGCCCGACGGGTCTGCGCCCACTGGGGGGGTTGTCCTTTACTGACCTCCTAAAAAAATATAGACTATTTTAAGGCATAGCACTTTTTTCGACCTTGAGACAAATTAACACTTATTTTCTAGACGAGATTAATAGAGCTGGGAAAGATAAAATTTTTTCAAGGTTACTAAAAAATTCAAAAAATTTTTAGGTAAAAATGCGATGTTCCTTTGATATTAACTCAGTCTCATAGTGTTAAAATCATACAGTGGTTGCACAATTTTTAACTTTTGTAAAAAGCCTCAGTGCTGTCACGATCTTTGTACATACTGGGAAGTAAAAATCATGGTTTTCGTGATTCAAAGAGAGTGCGTGTTCATGTCTCGCAATATACGAAATAAACTTTATTTTGTTTAAGAAAACATTCTAAATACAATATATTACAATACATATCGACGATACTATTTTAAATTTTACACAAACAAATTTTCATCACCCTTTAAACTTGTGTCCCACAACACGGACGCAATATGTCGACATTTATCGAAGGAGATTTGGGACGCTGATTATAGGACAGTGTCTTGCAACGACTGTATGTATTCTTTAGACTGTGGTCTCGGTTCAGTCTCAAGTTATATCAAGTAAAGTTTCGGGAAGCCAACGCGTGTCAAGTTTGTGTATAGCCTTGAATGTGGAGTTTGATGGACTGTGTTATCTAATACTTATTTATTTCAATGATCCGTTTTTGTTTTCATTACATACAATACATATCATTGAATGATATGGCCTTCAGTGTCATTAATCAGAGTTAACTGATCACTGAAGGCCATGATCTTTTTTTTTTTTATAGAGGAAGGGGGCAATCGAGCAGGCGATCCACCTGATGGTAAGTGGTCAATCACCCACAACACCAGGGTCTCGTGGATGTGTTGCCGGCCTTTTGCAACCACCTCAGTCTCATTCATTAATTTTTAAAAGACTTCAAAAAGGAGGTTTTAATTCGACAATATTTTTAATGCATATTACCACTTATCTCCGGCATTTAGAGTCCAAATCGGAAAATTATTTTCGTATTCGTAAGATGAGAGTGGCGTGTGGTTCCATAGAACTTTGGTTAAAGTCTATGGAAGATACTTCATTGAACTCCTCGAAAATCAACAGAATAAGCTTAGCGGTTAAGTTTTAGACTAGGACTAGTTCTGGTGTGGAAGGTTAGTACGTCATCAACGATGTAAAAATAATAACTTTTTGCCAAAAAGTAGAACCGACTTCCTCACACTAAAAAGTAGAAAATAATTTTTTGTTTTCGCTAATTTGAATTTGAATACGGCAAGGAATTATAATAAACACTAATTCTTACTTTACATACCAAAATAAAAGAAAATGACTTAAATATTCTTTTGAAAGAAAACTGTTTTTATTTAATAAACTATCAAAAAAACTTAATTTTAAACAAATCATCAAACCATCCAGCTTAAAAAATTCAACGCCAAAATAGACTCAATTACGTAAAACATCAATCCAATGCATGATCTTTCCGCCAAATCCCCTTTCACCCTTCATTAGGGATCCAAAACATCGGAACTGAATCGGTTACAGGCATTTCAATTTTGAAATAATGACGTCATTGTGACGTGTACGTTACGGCCAAGGTGTGACACGCATACAAAGTATAAAATGTAACTGAATTTTCCAAAAGCGCCTAGGGGTTTACGTGTATCGAATAAATGCCAATTTTCTCATCCAATGAGCGATTTTATACCTTTGTTTTTCTTGTAAAGTTTCCGTGTTTTGCGTATGTTTGCAATGTTGTGGTTGTTGCGATTTTTATGGTTTGCGTATTGACAGATGCAAATGAGACTTTCTGGGAAGGGATTCCAACTTTGCAGCATAGAAAATGTATATTATTGTTATTTCAAAAGGAAGTTTCAGCCAGGCAAAGACCATTACCCTACATTATACAAACTTGTATATAGTTCAACTTTTTTAGAATCAGTTGAGGTATTCAATATAAAATTATATATATTCAAAGGGAGACAAAATCAGTGGCGTAGCTAGGCACAGGTGAACTTAATTTAAATAAATTAATAAAAATAACATCTTCAGCAATAAAAGAGTGGGAGCCGAGCATTGCATGAAGCACAGTGTTTCGTATAGTAAAAATTGTTTTAAAAATATAATAACTACACTTAATCTAGTTCCTTCAAAATGTTACAGGTATTTAGGGAAAGGACTGCTATTCTTAAACCAAAGATCATTTGCGTTACGAAAATATTCAAGATCTTTGTCCTAAACACGGATTACAGAGTTCTACTCACAGTACCATATTGACTGATGTAAGTGTCAAATTCAAATGGTTTATTTTTTCCGAATCGGCTTTTTAAAGCTCTTTTGAAAAAACTATCAAATTTTTCCTTCATGGTATGGACTACGGTTATACTGAAATTTCATCAACCGTTGAAATAACCTCTGAACTTACTCACTAAAACACTCCTGTTTAAATTTACAGATAATCACTTAGATAACCAGAAAAAAATAATTATTATGTATTAAGTTAAGTTAATATTTTATTCCCATATAATTTTAAATAGATAAAAGAGACGGTTCTCCACAACACAGAGAATTTTAGTTAATTTTTTAATTTTAATAATATTTGTATTTAAAAAAATGCTTTTTTTATTTGTTTTTGTATCTTACCTATAATAATAAAGCAGTAGTAATTATATCATCAAGCATTGATTCTCCGGACAGTATTTCATGAGGCGTTCCCCGGAATTCTTTCCCCACTCGTGTGCAATGCATCCTGCCCATAAATAACCCCCGCTTAATGGACTCTGTAAAACCATTGCGGAGAACTACTAATTGTCGCGTTTGTGCATTTCTACGGGTTTAAGAGATTTTTTGCGGATTTATTAAGCGCTTTATGCTTTTTAATTTAGTGTGAAAAAAGACTTTTTAATATTAAAATTTATAGTCTGTTCTAGTCTCGTTCAAGCCTCATACAATGTGTTCACTTCTCTGTACTCAAAATGAAACGATCGTATTTAATTACGGCCGTTTTCAATATTCTATCTATCCCTTATTTTGCTTATTAAAGTCAGACAAATCTATCTATTTGCACTTACTTTGATTTCAATAACGACGGATACATTTGCTATAACTTTTGTCTATCATTGTCATATAATCTGACATAACAATCTATCCATAATCATTGATACGGTATTGAAAATGGCCGTAAATCTTTTGTGCAAATAATGTTAACAAACCAAGCGTTATTGAGTTTGGATCTGTTTCGGGATTAGTGGTTAGCGTTAGGTTAAGTTAGCTGTTTGCTGAGGAAAAGAACAAGCCAAGAAAGTCAAACGCCAACCCAAAAAAGACAGGTATCCTTAGATATCCTTAGACAAAATGTATCCTTAGATTATAAGTTAATATAAGATATATGTTGTTTATATATATAAATAGTGCCATAATACAAACAGAATACTCGTAGAATAATAATTAGTGTGGCGACGGGTTAGAGTACGTATGTCGCTACCCTATTTCTACCCGTAGGTTTCGTGTAGTGTGTGTGAGAATAAAAGAGTGGGAGCCGAGCATTGTACGATTGGGCCAAGCTTGCAACGATGAAATTACCACCCCCCAGCAGAAAACCGGTGTTAAGCAGTTTTGCACTGTGACACGTCTACATTTATGATAACACAAAATTAAAAAGAAAACATAGTAACACTGATGTGTCATACCAGATGCCAAAAGCGACCTAATTCAGCTTGTTATAACATAAAATAGAATATAACGTTCTCCGAGTATTATAGTTAAACTGTGACATTGACAAGAAATGCAGTCAAACAAATTTCATACTTTACTGCTATCCCCTTTGTTCTCATCGGGTTGAACAAGGATAGCACATAATTTTCGTCCCTGAATGCAAGAATTTCCTCGTAAATCAAACATAACGATCGAAACTACAATCCAATACGACCACTGTCCGTGCATTCGTACTAGTCGTACAATAACACTTTGAAATGGCTTTCATGGTATAATTCAAGCATTATCATTTGATTTCATCTTTTACTATTATTTTTATATTTGAAAGTACCTTCCGACTTGACGTAAACTGGTATAAAATTTATACCTACTTTTTTATACTATTTTTCGTTAGATTTTATTCACTGTTCAGTCATCTTTGCGTGATGGACTATCGAATATCCAAATTCATTACTTTTTAATATTTTTATTTACATTTTTAATATATTTTATATAAGGTGTTTCATAGCTAGCGCACAGATAATATAATACTATACTAGTATTAGCGTTTCATTTTTTTACAGGACATACAGAACCTGTACGTAAACACGTCAAAAATAATGAAAAGGGTCGGCGAGAATATGTAAATTTAATACTATTTATTTATTGAACTTCATGTTTACGTGACGTATCGGCTGGCGAACGAATCAATGCACAGAAGCCTACACTACTCTATATGAAATTTAAAGAGACATAACTACCCCTATTAGAGTATATCGAGTAGATTTTTTAACCAAAGATATTTGGTCTTTCATAGTTTAGTTTAACTTATAATTAACAAATTTATGTTCACCAGTTAACAATTGAATGATCTCGTGTTAACATTGCCTGCAGCTTATTCGGCATCCCGGGAATTACCCAGTAAACCTATCTGCATAGGTAATCTGTAGATTACCTAGATTATACGCACTTTACCGGCTTGCTGAGCATTATACGTAATAAGACCACGTTGGTTTAGAGGTAAGCGTAAAAGTAAACGAGGTTTCAAGTTTGGTTATCTGTAGAAAGGCGGAAAAGGAAAATCACATATTTATGCCAAAAACAAACAATACAATACCCCCCAACACCCCCTATTGGACGAACTGTTAAGCATTAACGTGTGATTTTTCCTAGAGATCAGAAACTACAATCTAACATTTTCGAAAGTTGGCATGCCCGTTTCAAGCAATATTGCACTGTTTCGTACGGTGAGCGGGGGCCTGGAGGCCTATATTTCCATCCCATTCCTCTCCCATACTGTTCTAATCTATTCTTCTCCCAATTGGGAGAAAAATAGAATAGGAAAGATAGAAGTAATTACCCATCATCAATCCTCTCCATATCCCTTCCCCTTCCTTCAAGCTGGCAAGACATCAGCGACACTTTCATGTTGTAAATGTTCATTAATCAGGTGAACCGCATGCCCCGTTTGCCTGCTACAGCTGGATGTTTGCGTATCAACCCACTACTGAAGAGATTTTGATGATATTTTGCATAAAGAGGCGCTCATTAGCTGTCTTAGGCGATACCTAAAATTGTTCTATGGACCTTAAATTTCATAAAATAATTTAACGGAAACCGCGGGAAGTTCAAAGTAATTCGTATCAAATGAACCACACTCGGTCAGAATCAGTAAAGAGATGAATAATGCATGCAATAGATCATTGATTAAAGTGTTACATCACTCTCACTGAGCTAGTGAAGGCAGTTTAAAAATGAATGAACGAAGCGAATAATCCGTGAGGCTAGGAAACGCTTTGAAATGAGGTTAATGAAAATAATATTAAGAAGAACACGAATATGTTTATTAACCCTTATTATAAATACGTTACAGATAATGTTTTTAAAGTTGATAATAAAATTGCTCATGATTTTCGAAAATATCGTTAAAATATTCTTACTAAAAACGATCAGAATCAAATTATAGCGTATTTTGATTGACAAATTTTGATTAGCCTAAAAGACACAAAACTGGTTTATATACTGCGAAATATCTAAGGCAGTTTAACTGATATAATGTTATAATTGACTAAACGAATGAATGATTTATATGAAATGTTTCACTATTCTTTATAACTTCGACTTAAATAAGGATATATTGTTTATATTAAACAAACTTCTTTTACACGCGGTTTAATAAACATTATTTTACATTATTATTAACCCGACGTTTCGAACGCTTTACCGCTGTAAAGCATGGCACGGGTGACTGAGATGACAATTGTCTTCACCAGTGTTTCAAAGTATGTGTCTACCTCCACTTATTGGTACTTATTAGATTTAAATATGCAATTATACAAAGATTCCTCATTATGAATTATACAAAGATTCCTCATTATGAATCTGCAAAAGCATTTAAAAATAATACAAACAAGAAAGATATGAATAAATATTTGTATCACGTTGTATACAACGGCATCTAACGGCGCTTGGTTCTGAGGAAAAACAGCTTCAAAATCTTCAAACGCGTATTTCGTGGCCGAGGAATAAGGGATGCAACGAACAGAGAATGATAATGAGCGGCTCTCAGCGTTCCATTCACCTCGCACGGAGCGAACGACATAATCACCGCCTTTTGATACAGTCTTCTGCCATTTAGACGTATTGGACTATCAGTTATTGAGAGTTATTACCGCTTTAGAGACTAGAGAGAGTTTATTGAGTTAATACTATTGGTATTATTAATATACCGGGTGTTTATGTTTGATTTGGATATTTAATAATTCAAAAAAAAATATTTTTTTTAATTTATATCTGTAACATCAGATTCCACTTTATATCCCCTTATTTTTTCAACTGAGACTGCATGAAAAAAACCGGTTAAGATATTTTTAAGGTATGAAACAAGGAAAAAAATACTGTACTCAAATTACTGGTCCATTTGAGACAAGACCTGCCTTCGCCTTCCTTCAATCTGGCAAGGCATCTGCCACACTTTGCTGTTGTAGATATGCATGGCTCAACAATGGACGAGTTCAGATTAAAGCTTATGAAAATCATTAAAGCGATTATTAACCGCCATTCTTCGCAAACAACACATGCGACCGCAGGGTAATTATTATCCAAATTATGTAATATCCAAATTAAACTATAATATTTGGATTGGACAAACATACAGTTCTGTGGTTTGGTTAGACAGCTGCGGATTAACTTGAC
>LQNK01002265.1:148247-158912 GCA_001586405.1 Phoebis sennae | reverse complement strand
CCCAGACGATTTTTTTTCGAATATCTCCAATGTACAGACTTTCGACCCTCTTTAGCTTTATTATATGTATAGATAGATAGATTTATTTGAAATTATTCCGATATAAATTGAGGAACTATAGGTACTTTTGAAGTTTATTCGAATAAAAATGTATTTTGTGAGGATGTATGTGTGTTTGTTACTCTTTCACGCAAAAACTACTGAACGAATGATGATAAAACTTTGAATAGATATAGGTAAGGTTTCAGAATAACATATAAGCTACTTTTAATCTCGGATGCCATAGGATCTAGTTACGCGGATATAACCGCGCGGCGCGACTAGTCAAATATTGTGACCCAAATAAATAAAAAAATAATAGCCATAAAACAGGAGTTTTTCGTTTATAATGAAAATTGAATGTTCATTCTACAACTTTATAAATTTGATTTTTTAATCACAAATACATTTTTTATGCCCCAACTGGGACTCCATAAAACCGACATGACACATACAACGGGTCAAAATGTACGGGATGACAGTTTGACAGCGGAACAAAGCGAGTGACACCATATAAACATCATACTGAAAACATACAGCACGTTAATATTTTTTATGTCAGAAGCAGGCAAAGAATATGTAATATTATGTAGACTACCGCAGTCCCTGAACACCTCTTACATAGCACAGCACAGCTTCTTTTGGTGCGACTACATTTGTTAAATTCGCATCGCTTCCCACGCCGTGATTCGAATCGCCGACAACTGTGGCCTACTTCATACATTGTCTTACGTTTGTTTCAACTGCCCATCGCTTGCCACGCCGCAATTCACATCGCTGTTAACTGTAGCTGAGCGGTAAGACCGAAAGTTTCGCCTTGTGCTAGGTGCATATCGGAATCTAACCTTCGTACGCATCATATTTGACAGATCGGAATATTCTTTGTATAGGAAGCACACAAGTGCGTCCACTAAATAATACGATAAACACAGTCCTGCAGCCGCCTAGATTAAGGAAAAGATTGGGGATTAGGATATATTTATGAGGGTAAAAAAAGAGAATTTGAAATTGAAGGGAGAGCAAAGGGATACGAACAAGAGCATCTGGCAAACATTTACCGCTCAGCCACAGCTAAGAACGATGCCAATTGAGGTGTGGTATGTGACGTGGCAAGCGGTGGGCGGTGGAAACAAATGTAAGACAAGCTATGAAGAAGGCCACAGCTACCGATGCGAATTGTGGCGCAGTGCGATGTGCGAACTTAACAAATGTACTGGCGACTATCCGTTAAGCCACAGCTAACCGCGATGTGAATTGTGGTAAGCAGTGGAAACAAATGTAAGACAAATTTATATTTTGTATTGTTACCTCTTGACGGAACTGCATCTTGATTGATTAGTATATTAATTAAACACTTCACTAGTTCCACATTCGTTTATTTTCTACACTATATCACTTATTTATTATAAACTAGACCGGTTTCGAACACCATCTTCAGTAATTTAACAAACAATTATCTACTTAACTTATAAATATCTACTGAATTATCTGTAATTGTTTGTTAAATTACTGAAGATGGTGTTCGAAACCCGTCTTTATAATAAATAAGTGATATAGTGTAGAAAAGGAACTAGTGAAGTGTTTTATTAATATACTAATTTTTTTTTCTTTATTTTATTAGGTACATTTACACTTTGTGTGTGCCAGCACCATCGTACCCTAATAATATACTAATCAAATGTAAGACAATCTATGAAGAAGGCCACAGCTACTGATGCTAATTGCGGCGCGAATTTAACAAACGTACTGGCGAACATCAAGGCGGCCACAGCTCACCGCGCCTCCCGCTACGCATCCAGTCGCACTGCCAGGAGTTGTGGCTGAGCAGTTACCGAGCGGAACACAGTACAATACTGATTCAGAACGATGTCCTGCGGTATTGTGGAACCTTGCGTGATACGAAATTGACAATTCTCGCCTAAGAAATCCTCAGTTTCCCTTTTAAATGATTTGATAATAATATAACGAATAGCATGAACACTAAATACTGTCATATTAATTTTACTTAATGCGTGGAAAAATTATTTTCCGATTTATGTCAGTTAAAAACCGGGTCAGAGAGTATTTAATTTAATTAGAAGTACGTTAATATGGTTAGACACAATCTGATCATATAGTTGACGGAACATGCGACATTTTGCTACGTATACTTGTATTGGTACTTGGTTTATGTTTACAAGCTGCCTGCCCGGCTTTGCACGGGTGCAGCGAAATATTTTTTTTTATATTATAGCATGCAAGTGGATCAGGTGAACCGCATGGTTCTTCTTCATCTTAAGTGACTTAGTAAGGGGACGCAGCCCATCAACATCTACAACATCAATGTGCCACAGAGGCCTTGGCGGCGTGAAGAAAGGGAGGGGATTAAGGAGAGGGTTAATGATGGGAAGTTGGGAAAGAAGTAGAACAGGAATGCTTTAACATTGCCAGGTGCGTTCAAAAGTATTTACCAAAAATATGAATAAGTACCTATACAAAAATGTATTCCAGGCAACTTGTAATTCTAATAGGGTAGTATTTACAGTTTTCTCTATATTAAAATATAGTATTCTCAAAAAGACAGATATTTTTGGTGGGACTTTCTACTTGCCAAGACTTAAAAAAGTTCCAATCCTCACCAAGCAAGTCTACAGTCCTATATCAGGGTATAATAGGGAAGCATCAGACAAGTTCAGCTTGCCTCCAACACCTCCCCAAAAATGGTACTAACTTGAAAGCTATATTCCGAGGAATATATCCAAATATGAATGTAACACGTACCACAAAGAAATTTACTCCAGTTATAAAATTTCACATCATGTAAGTAGACAAGACTCGTCTTATTTCCAATGCTTACAAAACGTTAGCAACGCAAAGATTTAAATTTTCAAAAGGTTTTGAATAGCAGATTCGGTGGATTGAAAATAAAATTGTCTTCGTCCGCATTAGATATAAATATCCGTGAAATATCCGTATGAGAATTAAACTGGGTGCTAGGGCTGCTAAGAGGTCATTTAAACCTCTACAAATATGTTAAGATTTTAATGAGGAATGTTTTATAATAATAAAACGTAGTCTTCCGCTGTGTTTGTCTGTATGTTCGTGTTAAACTCAATTACTACTTTGCCGACCAGCGGTTTAGTCATAGTAATTTCTGTGGTAGGTTTTATTTTATAATTAATATAGTGTAGAAAAAAATAACTAGTCATTTTTTTACAAATAAATCAAAATGCAGTTCTATCAAAAAGTAACAATACATAATATTATCTAAAACAATAATACGTTTAAAATGTCCGTCAGTAACTCTATTTCCTACTCTTTACTCAAAAAACAAATAATAAAAAATATAAATATTTTTTAAAATTGTTTTCTTCTGTCAGTTATTAGTCCTTATCTAAATAAATGCGTTCGTCACAAATTCAGACCAAAGTTATCTTCATCTACATTAGATATAAATAACCGTACAAGGATAAACTGTGTGAGGGCTGCTACGAATAAAACATCACTTATAATAAAATTCCTTTGCCGTGAAAAGTATAAAAGTGATTTTTGAAGAAGATTATCTGACTGAAATATGACTATTTCTGAAAAAATTCTAAAAAAAATGTCTACTCGAAACTGCCCACAAACTCGCCCTCGCGTTGTAATGTATAAATCAAGACCATTAATTTGATACCACACTCAACTTTATTCATATGAAAAATCGCCTATTTCACCCCTTAAAATTGTCTTTTATATAGATCAAATAAATACATTCGAAGATATATAGACATAAATAGCTCAATGCTATTTCCCCGGACGCCTTCATCAACATTCGAAGCTGGAAGTAAGTCTTTACATAAAAGGGTACGCTAACTAATGAAAAGTCAAAAAGTACTTGACCTATAAAGATGGGATTTGGCAGAGGGTTTATGAAGCGACGGATTAAGAAGGATTAACCCAGAAGTCGATGCGGGTAGTGCACGAGGGGAGGGGACAAATTAGGGCAAACTGACACCATAACTCTTTGTACGATTAATTGAGGCATTGGAGTCTCCTATTGCATACCCATTTTAGTCACATTCTGTTTCTGTCAAACCCATCAAAATTGCTCTAACGTATTCACGTTATTATGATACTCTGTGTTATACCTGAAAAAAAAATTAACAAAATTTTGTTTTTTTTTTCTCCATATTGCGTCTGACCAGTGTAACAATAGACAATCCATAAAGCGATGCCACCCAAGACGATTCCGAGTATCGCCGTCGCAATATAGCATCATATTAAACTAACAAAGCCTCGCCGACCCTTTTCATTATTTTTTACGTGTTAAGGAACATGTTCTGAATGTCCTGTAAACGGAAGAAACTAGCATAAAAAACAACAACACAACTGATGTTTAAATAAACCGAATGAAAGAATAATTTCAGATAAGCGAAGGAATAAAAAAAATCCTATTAATGTAAATGAAATGTGAAAGTTTGAATATTTGGATGTTTATATGCCAATTACGCTAATACTGAATGGCGTTTCATGAAATTGGTATACAGATAGTCTATTAGCTGTATTAGGTAATAGGACATGTATATGGTCTGCCTCGTTGGTATAGTGGTTGCACCTTTGACTAAAGATCTAGATGTCTCGGATTGAGGCTAGAGTGGGGCTATAAAAAACAATTTTATTGTGTATTTTCTAAAAAAAATCCCAAAACCCTAAGTCTGGAAGTTGGTGGTATTGGAACACCCCCGTGCCTTGAGAGCACGTAAAGGCAGTGAGCCTCTCTCCAGTGAGGATGAGATAGAAAGTGCACCTGTGTTTACGCACATACTTGGGAACTATAATGTCTCCCGCGTACCTGGCTGATCTCTGTTGAGATTGGCCACCATGACCAATCGGTCGGGCTACAAATAAGAACGAATAAAAAATGCCATACAAAATATTACATATCTACGTACAGATAAATAGACCAAAATATTATAAAAAACATATTTTACGTCCGCTACGGTTTTGGCAACCCTAAGCTTGCATAATTTCGAACGGAGCTACGTTTTGAATTTACCTTTGGTATTTCATCCTTGTAAAAATATCCCTCCTTAGGGGATGAACTTTGAAACGGTTTCAAAGAGCCGTTTTATCATAAGTCGGGAATCGTACCGTTAGGAACGCTAAAACTGATGCACGGTACGTTTGTTTCTACGTATAAATGCAAGTTAATTTTTATGACCAAGGAAGTTATTTGCATTTTTGTATGTAACGAGGGGAGCGTGCGGTTCACCTGATGTTAAGTGACTGACCGCAGCCCATGAACATTTTTTTATGTTACAGCGAGCAAGCGGGGCATGCGGTTCACCTGATGTTAAGTGACTGACCGCAGCGCATGAACATCTACAACAGCAAAGTGTCGCAGATGCCTTACCAGCTTGAAGGAAGGAGAGGGAAAAGAAAGAGGATTAATGATGGGTTGATACTTACACCAGTGCGAGCTGGGTTCAATCGTGCAATACTCGGCTCCCACTCTTTTATTGCTGAAGATGTTATGCAGCAGAATTACCCTCTGTCGTCTCTTACGAAATCCATGGGTAGAAATGGGGAACCACGTATTCTAACCCGATAAATGGTATTTAATTTACCTAATATAGCTATGATTAGGAAATAATTAATTTAAAAGGTCAATAAGCCTTTATAATTCCCATCTTGTTCCGGAATTGTGAGTTTAAATCCAAGGAAAAAAATTGTAAAGTAAATAATAAATGAGGAAGGAAGGTGATACAAAGAAAACATAATTTTCCTCTCAGTGTTTTAATTTTTGATTGAAGTGCCAATTACAATTAGTCAATGAAACGGTTACTCAGAATAACATCCTATTCCGCAATGATTTCTGAATTAAATAATAACTTTTTTTTAAAATAGAACCGACTTCCTCTATCTAAAACGTAGAAAATAATTTTTATTTTTGTCGAAATCTATCCAAAGTCGGTGCAAAATCTTGTTAAATTAAAAATAGGTAAAAGCAGCGACTTTGTATTGATTTCAACAGAAATAAAATAAAAAATACGATCGAATTGAGTACCTCCTCCGTTTTTTAAGTCAGTTTAAAATACTACTTTCAAATACTTTATTTGACAATGATCGCAAGAAATAAGATTATTTATTACATTTTTAATCAGGGGAATAAGATTTAAAAATGTATATTTTTAGCAAGACGGCTTGTAGGTTCAAAAATTCTTTTATAAAGAAAACGCTTAAATATTACTCCATATCAATGATGCTTGCCTTACATAGAAAACAATCTATGAGCGGACAAGTAACAAAACCAATTTAACTTTAAGCTTCTGCGAATGCAGGCTTCCTCATTATGGACTTTGAACAGTCTATTTTAACCTACTACGGACTGTGATGACAATATTGTTTTCTTAATAGTAACAATTACACTAAGATCTGAAAAGGTTTAAGTAATTTTTTCTAGATTAAGAAATAATAATCATAAGCTAATAAGAACATAAAAGGGTAATTAATGCAGTTCATGATATATACTTTGCCAGAAAATTGAACAGACCTATTTTTAAAGTGAGGAATCACAGAAGAAAATAAGTTTTATTTTATTTTTATTGAAATGAACAAAGCCGAGTATTTTATTGAACAAAGTCGGTGCAAAATCTTGTTAAATTGAAAATAGATAAAGGATTAAGTTTTGTTTTCATCATAATAATAGGTACCCATTATATCATTGATAATGACATAAACAAAATTAATATACATAAATGAAATAACATTTTTTTTTGTAATAATATAGATAATATTTCTACTCGCGACGAAGGGTGTACAGTTTTTTATTTAAAAAAGTTTTATATATTTAATTCAGATATTTATTTCTCTTAAAATATCAAAGGTTTTTAAGTTATATCTATACCATCAGCTTCTCCGCTTACTGTATATTCCCTATGTTTTTCAACACTGCATAGATAAAACCCGGTATATATATTATACTAGATTGCTATTGAATCATCCCACACAGCTAATAAAAAGAAATGACACAATATGAAACAAAAAGATTCCTCAACGAACCTCGTAAACCTTAAAGTTTCCTCATAAAAGACAACCTTTAAATTCGGTTACGCGACAAATAAACTAAATCTTACGCCGCGTAAAATTTTCATGACGATGTTTGGTGTTTTAGGGGTTTTGTTTGAAAATCTCCGCTTTTATCGATGATAATAAATACATTTAATAAATGTCGTAAAATCACTTGGTTATAATGTTTTTTGGATAGTTTTTGTTATGTACTTTCATTTAAAATTACGTGGTTATTTCTTGCGTACCAATTTAGTTAATAATACATCATACTAATATTATAACTGCGAATGTTTGTGAGGATTTATTTATGTATGTATGTGTGTCTGTTACTCTTTCACGCAAAACTGACACTATATACTGATCGGATTAAGATGAAACTTGGCATACGTATAGATAAGGATAACACATAGGCTATTTTTAATTGAATTCCCAAGAGATCAGAAGTTAGACTTGGCTAATATATTGTACTTTTATATATAGACAACGTGTTTTTCTTTATATAAAATTAATGTGCAATTCCATCAAGAAGTATCAATACAAATATATAGTATAATATATTGTAAATTCTCTGTTCTAATATGTACTTGGTGTATTTCATAAAAAGGCAAAGCTATAAGCGATGTAATTACACGTATCCTATTAGATGCTGCCAATCAGAGTGATCATTATTCTTTTGTTGAGAAAATGGCCGGAACTTCAGGCAATAATGAACTGTATGTAACATGCAATTAATGCGATACTTATGTGAAGTGATTTCTAAGAAACATTTTTGCCCTTCTCCCATTACGATACTAGAAGGATAGGATACTTCTGTAAAATATTTGTTGCATACTAGTTTGCAACTGCACGTTCGCACATTATGCTACTAAAAATGACAAATTTCTCATCTGTGCCACGTTTTTTTAGGAATGGACGTTTAGAATTTTTTTCTACAGAAATAGAAGACGTCACTGCACGAAAAAAATGCTGGATTACTTCTTACTACAATATGATGATATTTTTTATCGATTTACCGAAAAAGGTAGGTATTTTTAAACATTCGGTAAAATATATATGATTGAAACCTGCTATACATCAAAGAAATACCATATTTCGGGAGTGTATAAGCTGTTTTGTGGAGATGCGTAAGAGACGCGACGCAAGAGATCAACACGTCGAGTCTCGCGATACTAGTTGCGGACGCGTTGGATACCGGCAGCTTAATGTGCGAGTCTCCATTGAAATGTGAGATACGTGGTGTCGACTAGTCTTCGAGACTTGCGTACAAGTCACGTCGTCTATGCGTATCGTAGTGGGAGAAGCCTTTGTCTACTTTGCAAACGTGACTTAGTATGCTTTTAACTCCCCTGACCGATTTCGGCCATGGTGGCCAATCTCAATAGGAACTAGCCAGCTGGGCAGGAGATATTATAGTGCACAAGTGTACGCGCGAACACAGGTGCACTCTCCAACTTCCAACACCGCCAACTTCCAGACTCAGGGCTGTTACTGAGATTTCTTTGTCAGAAAAATCCCAATAACATTTTTTTTGGCTCCACCCAGGATTCGAAACCGAGACCTCTCGATCTGTACAAAGATGCAACCACTAGACCAACGAGGCAGTCAAACGTTAATTCGTGTATTATTACACCCGGCGCTAGCCAGCCAGTTCCTTTGCATGAACTAGGATAGAAAGAAAGAAAGCAAGAATATTGAAATATAAACAAATCAATCATACATCAAAGTCAAAGTCAAAATGTTTATTTTCCAAATTGGCCTCTAATGAGGCGCTTTTAGAACGTCATTTACATTTGTATAATAAATATATATATTTTTTTATTTACCACCGATTCGGAAGGCTGTCTCTACCGAGAAGAACCGGCAAGAAACTCGAGTAGTTGCTCTTTAAGTAGTTGCTCATCGATCTCGATCATAGGCCTTTAATTAGCACAAGAATCCAATTACCGATAGAACTTCATACATTATTCGCAGGATTGTTGTAAAGTGTGTCGAGTTGCAGATCAGTTGTATGATGTTTTTATTCCATTGTTGTTTTTGTTATTGATTAGTATTATATTTATTTAGTAGTTATTAGTACTACACTGAACTTTATTATTAGTGGAAAATATTCTAAATAAAATATGTGTATATTTTAAGCTTTACATTTGGTGATCGTTGTAAAATTAGACAATCACTCTGTGATCTTAAGTTTTTTTAATATAAGTATTGTCAGTAGTTTTCGGAAGCATATTTGTAATGGAACCGAATTAAATCTATTTATCGACAATTTTTTCTCCGAAACAATTTTAAATTAAAATAATGGCCACTAGTATTAATTTAAGGTTTACTACAAAATTGAATTTAAAATTTCTATCGTTATATTTCAGGAATGGCGTTGAGCAAAGTTAATCGATTTTCTGATAAATGCCATAGTAACTTTGTCTGCCTGTCTGTTTGTCTATCTTCTTCTCTATCTTCTGATATTTTTATCCCGGAATTATCCCACGGAAACGGGAGCAATTGTTCATTCATATTCTCTTACCTTGTTAACTATTTTACAATCCGAATGGCGCAGTGGATACAGCAATGGTCTATTGCGCTGGAGGGTGCGGGTTCGATCCCCACGAGTGCAAAATTAGAAATGTGGTATTGCAATTTTTTACATTCTGGTTAATTTATGTACAAGCCTTGCTTAATTTGGAACTAGATTGCGTTGTGTTAAATGTCCAGGAATATTTATTATATTTTACTAAGGCAAATAATGAAATAAAAGCTAGGGTCACGGGACATTTCTAGAAATATACTCCGTAATCCATTCTCACTTAGGATATGAAATTTTCAGCAAAACGATCGCTTATTCTACTCTCGAAGTAATATTGCGTGATAAATGTGTTACAGTATGTGACTCGTATTGATTTATAAGTGATGTAATTTTTGAACAAATTCTTAATACGTGTTTATTCTGAGACATTTGTTGTTACTTATATTTGCACTCTTTACGGCCATTTTCAATAATGTATCAATAATTATGGATAGATTGTTATGTCAAATTATATGACAATAGATAGACAAATGTTATAGTAAATGTATCCGTCATTGAAATCAAAGTAAGTGCAAATAGATAGATTTGTATGACTTTAGCAAAACAAGGGATAGGTAAGAATATTGAAAACGGCCGTAAATTATTGGAGATCGTTAAGACCTATTAAATATATATAAAAAAATGTTTTGATTTGATTTCTAATTTATTACGCGATCAGCAGTTTTACGTTATTAATTGGAACTAAATGTAACTGATTGCTCACACATAATATATAATTCTTTTTTTTAAACAAAGCAGGTAATTAGGCATGTGGGTCACATGATGTTATGTGGTCACCACCATTGAAGTTGCTTAGGTGTTTTGCCGTCCTTTGAAAGCTCGAACGTCGATTTTTTTAGCAAATTTTATATCCGTCGGTAGTGATATTTATTGATTCATTAATTGTATATTCTCCGAAATATACAATTAATGAATTAATAAATATATAAAAATCGCAAAATAAAATAATACTTACAAAGGATACCACATTGATGTGAGTCACTAAGCATCAGTATTGACGTAGAATCACCTAT
>LQNK01002265.1:107579-141864 GCA_001586405.1 Phoebis sennae | reverse complement strand
ATTACCATCCCATTCCTCGCCCATCCTGTTCAGCTCCTCTCCTAATTTCTAACCATTAATCCTCTCTTTATCCCATCCCTTTCAAGCCGGCAAAGCTTCTTTGCGAGACTTTGGTATTGTAGATGTTCATGGGTTGCGGTCACTTAACATCAGGTGAACCATATGCTCCGCTTGTCTGCTGATCAACCTTCCTTTTCATATGCTTAGCTCCTATAAAAATAGAACAAGTAACTATAATAAACGTGGCGTAAACTTAGCTACCAAAACTTGGTTTCGATTGATTAATTATAATCGATCGTTAATAAAAACATTCAAAGTTCAACATTCCTATTGTTATACCTACCATCGTTTATAGGAACCAGGCCTTAGTTTCAATCCATGTTCCGTATATGAATAGATAATAAAATCATAATTAACAATCCACTTTCTTAGTTATATATAATGTAATTAGTTTATAAGATTTAGTTGTAACGCTTTGGGGACTCTCCTGTAATGTTACTTCTTGTTAATAAATGAATAAATAAGTAATAATACGTTTGGATAATGCAACGCATTCGTCCACATAATTTAATGTTTATTGTTATATGTTATTGCATATCATGTTTGGATGCGTAATTGAAATAATACTCGCTTGCAGTTTATTGATGACTCTCGAAAATTGGGGCTTTTGTATGCATTAATTATTTAACATTTCTACGTTATTATTATAGACTAGCTTTTTCTGCACCTTTACTTGCGTTGATTTTTCAAATGTTAGCCTACAATTTTTTTAAATATTTTTTCTAGAATAAGAGGAATGTAAAAAAAATTATTGTAAGAATAAACATCTGTTCGAATAAGTAGACATTTCTAAAGAGATTGACTATACGGTCTTATTAAGCTCTCACACAAAAAGATATATTTTTAGTAATTCGTACTTTCAAAGAAAAAAACGGAATACTTATAGAATTTAGAATTGATAAAACATAGTATTTTTTGTGTTTATTTTTACTTGAGTACTTTCCATATTAAATAAAGCGGCCAGTAATAATAATGTAAAACAATGTATATTAAACCGCGTTTAAATTCCTTTAAAATTATTTTATTTAAGATCAAAAAAACGCCTAGCATAACAATGGTTTAATCAACCATAACGAGAGAGATAAGGAGAGGATTAATGATGGGAAATTGTGAGAGATGTAGAACAGTATGGTAATACACTCAAACTCTTGAAAAGACGAATTTTATCGTGAAGTTAAGAGCAGGTAAAGCCGCGAGATTCCTCTAGTTCTTAAAACAACTTTGTAATTGGTAACCAGGTATAAAATACAATACTTTACAGTTTGAAACTGACTCAGAATCAATAATATTCCGCAGACCGCAGAAGTACGGAAGTTGGCTACAATACTTTTGAGCGCGTTTTTATTGTTTCAGATATTTTAAACTGTGGTTTTAAATAAAATTAATTGGAACTTTGGCTATGAAAAGTGCTCTTTTTCATTCAGTAAAACCGGGTTCTTATAAACGACGGAACGTCATAGTATAACAGATACGAGTCGTTTTAATTCACGAGCATTTGTAATCAACCAATCAGAGCCAAGTTTTGGTGGTTAGGCTAACTCCACGTTTGTTATGGATACGATTTAGACTTACGCCTAATAGAATATTGTACTGTCCGTAAAGAAAACGACTCCTTTTATTTTTATTGGAAGTGGGCATTAGACATCAAACGATATACCTATTATTTTTACTTATTTTAACTCGTGGACAGCTTTGCGTACCATACAGTCACTTTGTCTGTCTCTTTCTTTACGCCTAGAGCATTGAACCGATTTAGATGTAATTTTCTATAAGCATAGTGTGACGTAGGACACTTTTTACCATAGAAATCCCACGGGAATGTTTACTTATGTACAATGTAGCTGTGTTTGTCCAAATAAAGAATAAAAATAATATCTACTCTTAATTTTTTCTACGTCTAGATAAAAACTCTTAAAAAATTTTCTTAAAAAAGATAAAAACTAGCGTTAAACGTATACATTTGGCTGCTGTTTTAGCAATAACAGAAATTTAAACTTCCCCTTTTTATGAGTACCCTTTATTCTGCACGTAATGGACTGAATTTAAAACAATATCCTTCGTTTTGTTTTTAACCGACTTTCAAAGAAACGGAGGAGGTTATCAATTCGACCGTATTTTTTTATGTATGTTACCGCATTTATGGACCGATTTGGAAAATTCTTTTTGAAGAGTAGAGTGTCAGTGTGATCACATAGAAATTTGGTTCAAGTCTGATCATCCATGTGGAAGATATTCATACAAACTTTGTACACAAATCTTCTTAACATACAAAATTACAATTATAATAGAACTAGTAAGAGTCCACATTTTTATATATTTTTGTCCAGTTTTTATAAAGTCTTATCGTAATGTACAAATTAATTATTTTATTTACTTAGCCATCTACTATTCTCTATTCAGCGCAGGCTGCCTCGTTGGTCCACAGGTTGCATTTTTGACTACTACATAATCGAGCGTCTCGAATTCGATTCCCCGCTGAGGCCAAAAAAAAATCTCTCACTATAATATCTCCTATGTACCTGGCTGATTTCTGTTGATTGGCCACCATGACCGATATCAGTCGGAGAGGCATTTATTATACAGCGCAATTAAAAAAAAACTCTATCAATTCTTTTCATGTTTACCTTATTAACTCATGCTTTATACAGCGTGTTTCAAAAGTAATTCTTCGTAACACAAGACACCTAAATATTGCTGCTCCGTCGCAAGATTTATATTATGCATTTCATATGCTTTGATAACATTTGTTTCTGCCATGTATAGTGTCACTTTACATGAAAATTGTCTGACTCTTGTTAGCTTTATTTGAAGTAGGGTGTCCACGTTTTGAAATACTGTGGGACTGAAATAATATGCATTTTAGCATCTGTTACTCTTGATTTATGGGATTTTTTCGCATTTAGTAATTTTTGATGCTGAGAATATATGGCTTACAAATAATATGATTTCGTTAAAAATGAATAAAATCTTTTTAATTCGAAAGAATGGTATTTGAAATTGGAATAAAAAATCTGAAACGATTTGAGAGTAAAATGTATTTATGTAACGTCTTACTACCGTGGGATTGCTGCAAGATGAATTAAGTTAGATAGCAATGGGGAAGTTATCACACAAAATCCGCGTGTAGCAGTAATGTTCTATGTTTCGTATAGGAAAGAAAGAAAGAAAAATATTTATTTGTAACAATTATGCACATACATATATAGGTTCTGGTGTTCATAAGCTGCAGCTGTTACTTACAATCATGTGAACCTCATGCACTCTAACTGGAAGAATAATAATAACTTATGTATTTATTCACGTTTACACACAAGACAAAAATAACAAAGAAAAATCAGCTTTGTCCTATGAAACCACATCGCGTGGTCACAATAACTTGGACACGATATATAAAAGTCAAATATTTATGAAAACAACATCAAATTCTGCACACACAGAGATGATACTGCTGATTCATTTCACTTTATTTTCAAGCGATAGTTTTTTATTTATTCAGTTAAAAACTGATCTGATACTATACGCTAGATTCCAATAGAGGAATCACTTTTGAAAAATCTACATTTCAGGATTCATATTTTAACTTTTCACACATTATCATCATGCGGTATTTCCGACTTGGGCATCTTCTTTTTTTTGAGGTGATTCTCTCTTTTAGTCAGAAGGGCTTCTACTATGAAGGGCTTATAAGCCCAGTATAGTATACTATTATCTAACAATTCACCTAAGTTACCGACAAGCCTAAGGGCGTCCCCTTTTGAAGAGGATCACGAACCTTGGCTGGGGCTGTCGCAAGAAGGAAAGGGGCCTGATGGGCGTGACTCTGAGGGAATCTCATATGTGGAGCAAGGGACCTGTGGTTGAGTACTGCAATTTATTTATTTTATCATCGTCAGAGCTGATCAGGACGTGCGTAGGCCATTTCGGCCGCGGTTTACCCGTAGGACTGTCATAGCTGATGGCTTTAGTTACTTAGGGATTGGAATGGTTCTTAGTTTTGTCGAAGTAGCGCTAATATGATTGTTTTAACTATTGAGCAATTGTCAATAGTTAAAACATTGTCGGGAGAAGGGCATCTTCCAGAAACGAACGTACTTTTATAGCAGGGTAGCTCAAGAAGAGACTGTTTTTAATGCTCGAGCGGGTCTGAAAATCTTGCGGGAAGAAATCTTTTAGAGTCTGTTACTCTTGATTTATGGGAATTTGAATGAAGAAATCTTCTACCCTGTGACGTATACCTACCACGTGGTTGAGAAAAAGGGAAACAGGAACATTTATTCTTTTTATACTTCAGATAGAGCAAATAAGTATTTACTGATGTCGGTATGCGCGTTAATATGTAATTCAAGTGTGTTATAGGTAGTAGCGTCTTCGTCCATGTGGATGGCCCCAAAAAATCGGGGAGTTACATGGGTAACCAAAATCAAAACCACACACTTTGAATAGGCTGTCCTCAACAAACTCCCCTATTAAAAATACTCCCCTATTTTTTTATTTCTCAACCACGCTAATAAAACCGCAGACTCAACATATTAATTTTAATATAGTCTGTAAATGCATACCCACTCACTGCACCGCAACTTAAAACCGCTATTCACTGCGTCTTACAGAGTCACTGTTATTAATTACTATCCACGTAATTACGGCAATACATTGCCTAGAGCAATATCAACTCATCCAGAAACTTATCCATGAATATTGCATGAGTTCATATGCAAATGCACTTAATGGCGTATAGTGAAGATTTAAGCGTATTATTGTTTATAGCAGAGGTTCCCAAACTGCCCGTTGCGACTTATACGATCGCATATAAAGGCGTCGCGAGATTTCATTGCTCCCCCTCCCCCATTGATGCGTCATGATTATCTGCCTCGTAGAACTCCCCCATTGATGCGTCATGATTATCTGCCTCGTAGAACTCCCCCATTGATGCGTCATGATTATCTGCATCGTAGAATTCCCCCATTGATGCGTCATGATTATCTGCCTCGTAGAACTCCCCCATTGATGCGTCATGATTATCTGCCTCGTAGAACTCCCCCCAGCGGACACTAGGACGTCTAAAGCTAAAACTAAACTCGTAAGTGCAACGGGGATTGAAAAAGATTGAGAAACCCTGGATTATAGGATTAAACTAAAACTAAAATATACATTCTTTTCAGTCTGAATAATAGGTAAATAACTTGTTTCTACGAAAAATAAACAACGTACAATTTTTTTTAGATTTCTGTTAACCGATTTTAATTTTTTATCAAAACTTTTTTTAACATATCCTAAGTTAGCATTGTAAACGCAAAAGTAACTCTGTCTGTATGTCTGTCTCTCCTTCGCGCCTTAGCCAGTGAACCATACCCGTACGTTTGTACAAAGTTCTTTAATCCGATAAAGGGCATATGGTAGCTTTTATCCCGGAAAGCCCACTGGAACGGGAGGTACAAGGATTTCGAAGGTATGAAGATTTTGTCCAATTGGACTATTTAATCCTTAGATAACTGCATACAAACAAAGAAATTCCCCAGCTTTATATTAACACTATAGATCTAGTCTGATATCCGGTCGACTGGAAAAGCATTAATTCTAGAAACACTGTATACACAAAAATATTAAATTAAAATAAAAAACAATTAAAATTAAAATAGGGTACAAAACAAAAAATAAAAACCAAAAAGAAACTTAAAATATGATGGATAAACAGGTACGATACAGCAGTGCATAAGTGAGCTATGTCCTACTAATATGTCAGTCACCAAGTATGTATATGTATTATAAGGCTACTATATACACTCAACAGTAAAGTGCTTGCCAGCCCCAAGATAATCAAAATTCCTATTTACAAAGTCAACACGAGCCAAGATTCTGAAGTTCTTTGCTATATATGTGCCCCTTGCTAACTGAATTACATTATTTTAAGCTTTGGACTCGTCGCGTGTAAATAAATAAAATTCCTGGACGTTTAACACAACGCCATCTAGTTCCAAACTAAGCAAAGCGTTCTATGGAAACAAGGTAACTGATAGACATAAACATACTTTTTTTGTAAATACATACATACTGCAGATAAATAACTACCCAGACAGTAGAAAATTACAATGTTCCATCACATCATAATTTTCTACTCCTAAGGATCGAACCCACACCCTCCGGTGCCATAGACCATTGCCACATCCACTACGAAAAATTAAAATTACTTATTCGAAGTCGAACTCTCGACTAATTCAAATAAAAATTTTCGCCATAAAATAGAACCGACTTCCTTGCTCTAAAAAGTAGAAAATAACTTTTATTTCATTTTTGGTGAAATCTATACAAAGTCAGTGCAAAATTTTGTTAAATTGAAAATAGATAAAGGCACCAACTTTGATTTATAACTTTTTAGTGTCCTGTGAAGGGTAATCACATCATCTAGTCACAATTCAGTTGATATATACATCATTAAACCTCAACCGCAGACCTTATTCTGTTGATTTTCGAGGAGTTACCTGGAATATCTTCCACATGGATGATCAGACTTGAATCAGACTTGAATATGGGACCACACTGGGACTACTCTTTCGAATGCAAAATTTTTCAAATCAGTCCATAAACGCCGGCGATATGCGGTAACATACATAACAAAAAAATGAAATACGGTCGAATTGATAACCTCCTTTTTTTGAAAGTCGGTTAAAAACAATTTACAAATCAATCCCATCATACAATATTCATGAACCGCCGTGACATCAAACCCCATACATTTCCTATTCTATGAGTATCGCAAAGCATACAAACCCATTGTTATTACCCGTAATGGGTCATCCGGCTCAAACACCGTCATAATGGACCAATAAAACCCCGGCCGTTACAATGGGTTACGGAATCGTGAAAACTCTAAATTTATTGGTCCTTACAAAATGCAATACATTCTGCTCTGAGAGATACCTACGTCCAGCAGTGGACGAAAATAGGTCGTTAGTAGTAGTAGTTAGTAGTAGTAGTTAGTAGTATATTAATTATATTAATTCATGGACCGTTGTTTAAAATTCTTTCACCATCAGAACGCCTCGGGAACGAAATCTACACTCTCGCACTTGATTTTTGTGCTGCCTCGGTGAGAGTGTATAACCACCTTATCAGAAAATCGTGTTAGTGGACCGTCACAAAATAAGACAATTAAATTAATTAAACGTAACTAGACTGTGGTTTGCTTCTTTTAATTTATTTATGGGTCTTATAACAACATATTACACATATTCTACAACAGATTCTGCTCTGAGATGAGGCGAAAAAAGGGTTGTTAGTAGTATATTATTAATTCATGTATACTAATATTATAAAGAAGAAAACTTTGTATGTTTGTAATGAATGGGCTCAAAATGTACTGGACTGATTTTCAAAATTCTTTCACAATCAGAACGCCTTGGGAACGTAATTACGTACAAACAACCATTGGTGGCGAGCGAACACTACCATCTACACTCTCGCATTCGATTTTTGTGCTGCCTCGGTGAGAGTGTACACCCATCTTAAAATAAAATCGTGTTAGTATACCGTCACAAAAATAATACAATTTAAAATCAAATATCGTATAATACATTTATTTACCCGTAATGGGTCATCCAGCTCAAACACCGTCATAATGGAACAATAAAACCCCGGCCGTCACAATGGGTTACGGGGGATCGTAAAAATTGCACGATTTATCGGTTCTTACAAAGTGCAGTAGATATCGGTTAGATTGTAGTTCGTACGTGATAAAGGATTTGAAGGAAATTAACCTATAGCATGTACTAAGAACTACTTTTAAGACTTGTAAAGTGGGGTTCTGACAAGAAAGATTGAACAAGATCTTCCTGTCTTCTTCTTTTAATTAAGGGCAGTTTTTTTATGGCAGAGCAGGCAAAGGAGCAAGTGGGTCACCTGATGTTAAGTGATCACCGCCGCCCATGAACACCTGAAACACCGGGGGTATCACAGGTGCTTTGCCGGTCTTGTCACTGACGGATTTTGCCCATATCAAGTCTAAGATTTTCTTGTATTTCAGCGTAAGAATCTGCGAAAGATTTTTGCCTCTGTTTTGAAGGAAGATGGTTGGCGTACAGGATATGAAATGTATCAGATTTATAAGGACCTGGTCATGATTAAATCTATACAAAATCGAATACTTCGAGCGTGGTCACAGGCGACTGAGATGAGTTGTATTCATTAGTATTTCAAAAATTGTTTGCGGTAACAACCTTGATAAAATTTCGAAGGTTTAGTAGTTTAGGCTAAATAAGATATTGAGCTTGAAGATGAGCGAAATTGATAGAGCGTTGACGAAGATAGGGGGTAACATAGGTGATTTTCATATGAATACAGCCAAGTGTGGTATCAAATAACAGGTCTTGATTTATACATTACAACGTGAGGTCTAGCCCGGAGTGATCCACTAGTTACTATAGTTATTAAAACAAGAAACCCTAAAAATCAAAATCCAAAACGTTTATTTTCCAAATTGACCTCTTTTAAGGTGTTTTTAGAACGTCATATACATTTACATAATAAATATTTTTTTGAAATCGGTATAAAACTCAAACTTCTACAAAACAAAGGTAGAAACGTACAATTTGTTAGAAAAATAGCCATTACATATAAAGTTGTACAACAGCTATTTCTCATTATCTCGTGACGTCACTCGAGGCGACAAAAGACCTTTCCAGAGACCGTAAGGACACAATTTGTCTGCGTCACTTTTTACTCCTGAACGTACAAGGAAACAATATGCTTTTTGTCTTAAGGATGGAATCCAATAAACTTTGTGATTCCATTTTAATTAAACGTAACTGGATTGGTTGTGGTTTGCTTCTTTAATTTATTTATGAGTTTTATAACTACAGTAGCGACCCGCCCCGACTTCGCACGGGTGCAATGCGGATACTAAAATATATACGATAGAATATCTGAAAAAAAACAAATTTTGTTTGTTTGACCGATTTTAAAAATTCTTTCGCTATTCGAAAGCTACATTATCCAGGAGTATTAGGCTATATAACATTTTGCTACCGAAGCGTAGCCGCGCAGTATAGTCAAGATATAATAATTAATAATTATATATTATAGTTTTCACTGTACAGGGCGTAATTTGAAAATTATAAGAAAATTCAACCAAAAGCAGCCTTTTTAAGTTATACTAGCTTCCCCGCCTTCAATTTTTAAGTTTAGGGTCAATAGATCAATGAAAGATATTTTATCTAATCGCCTAATCCAAACCTACATGAAGAGGACTTTTCATTAAAATCCGTTTGGAAGTTACAGCGTGATTGACAGATTAGCATCAAACTTACAATCTGTGAAAGTTTAATGCTACTAGCTCGCCCCGAGCTAGACCTTGCGTTGTAATGTATAAATCAAGGCTTTTCATTTGATACCACACTCGGCTATATTATATCCAATTTCACTCATTTTTGTACTCAAGATTTTTCTTTATCTTCACTATTTGCGTTCAAAATTACATTATACTACGGGAGCTAAGCCGCAAACAGTTAATACGCTAATAAAGTTTACCTACAATCTGGACTAAACAAATCATATACAATTACACAATAAAAGAGCTTATTTTGTGAAAACCTCAAATGGGAGTGGTCGTAATAAAAATTTATAGGCAATTTGTGGAAAAAATACGGCGTAACACAGTCTTTTGTGTTTTACTAATGAAAGGAATCTTTGGTCGCTCTTGGCAGTGGTCGTGTCCGATTTTCTTTATGAATATTTCGTTAGTTTTGTATGAACTATTGTCAGATGCAATAAAGGTTTCCTTGTGGCTTGCGATTTCGTAATGATATGAATAGAATAATTTTCAGTTTTATCAGGAAAAAGTAGTTTATATGTTGCTGATTTGATAAGTGCAATTTCCATTGTGTCTGAAGGTATGAATTCTGCTCCTATAAGTGTAACCATTAGATCAAAAGTATGACAATTCAAGTATTGAATGAAAGACTTTTTACACTATTTCCACCATTTATTAGTAGACTATATTTAATTACAACCGGTTTTGAAAAGCCATCATCAGGTAATCTACTTTTATATTAAAATGCATTCCATCATAAAGTCACAATACAATCTATCAAGGATATTATCAGCATTTAGTAATCATTTTGAACAAATATGAATGTGAGTTGAAATTCCAGCTCGATCCGTCCAGCGGTTTGGACTGTGCGTTGATAGATCCCTATGTCAGTCAGTCAACCTTGAGTTTTTTATAGTTCAAAAACATAAAAAGTTTCTCACCTCGCTTCACCTTTTATTATTAGTATAGATACGATTCCCGGAAATAGTTATAAAGAATTTTCTCAAACTAGCACAATATTTTCTTGTCACAATGAAATTCCTATAGAAGTTGTGAACAAACGACCGTTATTGGGCACATAAAGCGTGAGATGGCCACAGGACAGGAATGGGAAAAGTTTCGGAACCGCACCTGGACCATTATCTACACTAATATTATAAAGAGGAAAACTTTGTTTGTTTGTAACGAATAGGCTTAAAACTGGACCGATTTTAAAAATTCTATCACGATTCGAAAGCGATATTTTACCATGTCCACGAGTTACACAGGCTATATTTTATAGGCTATATATATATATTACATCATGCTACGGGAGCGAAGGTGCATGGATCAGCTAGTATGTTACAACATGCGAAAGGAAAACATTAATTAATACCTGATCTAAAAAAGTAAGCACAAATTGTTTTCCAGAAAAAGTAAGTTGAAAGTTATATCCTAAAATAATAATTTGGCTAGGTTTAAATCTTTTCCCGCTTTTTTGAAAATAGGATTTTAAATTTTATTAGTCGGTCTCTACAACATTTTTCTATAACTTTTACCGAAAAATATATGATTATCGATGTAAGAAGTTTCCGAGTGCGAGAAAAGCCCTAATTGAAGATGAAGTATATTCAAAAAAAACTTTAAAATAAACAATAATGTATTTTATTACATTTTGTATGAAACAATATCAAGAGATGTTAAATAATTCTTCAATTACAATTATCATTATCATAAACCGATGACATTAACATGTTAGAGATCCTGCAAGTGATTTATGTCAGTTGTGAGTATACGCAGTAATTATACTAAACTGTTATCATTATAACGTTTGGTGTAAAACTAAGGCGAAAGATTTTAACAGAAGTTTTTGAGGAGTAGCAATCTATACTAATATTATAAAGAGGAAAACTTTGTTTGTTTGTAACGAATAGGCTCTTACAACATTCGAAAGCTACATTATGCACGAGTAATATAGGCTATATTTTTTATATGCTTTATTTAATAATATGCTACGGGAGCGAAAAGGCTTGGGTCAGATACTTATATAGTGGTAACGTCTTTTTAATCTATAATCAATTAAAATATAATATCATAGATCGTTATGTTTACTATTATGAAACTATGGGGATTGGTTGCTTACGATGATGATTAAATTATTATAATTCTTGAAGTCCCTGGAATCTAGAATAAACTTAAAACCATTTACGTTCAATCATACAAACATCGCCATCATATTATATGGTTCACTTATAAGTTAGAAGGCGCTTATAAGATTAAATATTATATATTCTCGGACATTTGACACAAAACAATTTGGTCCCAATAAAGGTTGTACTATGGAAACTAGACAACTGATAGCCGTAAACATACCTTTTACACTATTCATCACGTCATAATTTTCTCGTGGGGATAGAACCTACTCCATACTCTGCAATTACATACCTTAAAGGCCGGCAACGCGTTCGCAATACCTAACGTTGCGAATGAATATGGGCGGCGGTGATCACTTACCATATATATCACATAGGTGAACCGTCTGCTCGTTTGCCCGCTGGGCGATAAAAAAAAGAAAAAAAAATTGTTAATTTTATATTCTCATGTAACTTCCAACATGAGAAAAAAAAACGTTTATTAGTTTCAATTAAACAGTGTACAGTATAGTTTTAGTACAAGAATTTATATATTGTATGGTGTTTATATATTCCCCTGTGTCGTAAATGTAATTCTTTAGATTATAATTAAAACATTGATGTTTGCAAAAACACAATAAAAAAGAAAAAAAAAGAATACAAAAGAGACAAATTAAGAAAGATACAAATTCCTATGTGCGTGCGTGCGTATGTGTGTGTGCGTGTGTGTGTGCTCTTGTGTGTGTGTGTTTGTTTGTGTGTATGAAATTAGCGGTACAGGATGTTAGGGAATAATCAGTAAATTAAGGATTAGATGAAATATTTGTGGTAATATTTTAAACCCCGCGTTTTCTTATCCTTGAAATCACTTATCCAAGAATGATTGGTATGCGTTATTACGGATATAATGTGCCATTACAGTATGATTGTTATTCTGTTTACTATCCGTGAACTGTGACTATCGGTTACGCCTTGCCTGACATTAGTATTGACTAGATCATTAAAGAAATTAATCTATTGAATGAATACTAAACTAATTGAAATTAACTACTGTTTATAAATTTGTGGCTTATATTTTACATTGATTTGTACATTAAAATTTGTACACTAGTTCCACATTCGTATATTTTCTACACTATATCAGTTATTTATTACAAATTACATCTAATGTACAAGTCAATCAAGATGCAGTTCCATCAAGAGGTAACAATACAAAATATAAATTATATTTTACATCCTAATAATTTTATAAACGCGAAAGTTTGTGAGGATGTATGTATGTTTGTTACTCTTTCATAGAAAAATGACTGAACCGATTATGATGAAACTTGGTATACATATAGGTTAGGGTTTAGAATAAAACCGCAGGTCACAGATAGTAATTTCTATAATCATGTGTTTTCACCTCATAAAAATCCTTATTACTTTCTTACTCTAATATTATAAATGCGAAAGTAACTCTGTCTGTCTGTCTCTTCTTCACGCGTAATCAACTGAACCAATTTGGATGAAATTTTCTACAGAGATTGTTTGAAGCCCGAAGAAGGAAATGGGCTGTCTATAATATTTTCATAAAATGTATCCATTTATGTTTTTTTACGACGATGCCGAAATTTAATCAGGAAAGCATTTTAATAACCACTTTACTTTTTGGGTAGGAAAAGTAGCCATAAAATCTATTTATAAAATAATATAAAATGGAAAGTCTTTTAGTGCGTTGAAAAGCTTTAATTTTCAAAAGAACACTGTAAAAAATTTCTTAATGATTGTAAAAGACCCGATCATGAGAAAGGCTATAATCTATGTAGCGATAGGCTTCTACACAGGTGAACCCGCGGTGCATAACTTAAATTAAGGATGCCCGTTACATATGCTGAATATAGCCCTTTAGCCTTACTTTTTTTTGTAAAGGTATGATTGTATTTTTATTATACTTTTAAGTTCTAATTGATAAAGGTAATAAACGGATTTTTTATTTTCATTTTAATTTACTTTCCATTCATCCATTCAGCCCGTTGGCGTCCAATGTTGAATATAGGCCTCCCCCAAAGAGTGGCAAAGTATGCGGTGCGGTCCACTGACATTTACCTACTTCCTTGACTGGGTCATCAGTCCATCTTGTCGAAGATCGTCCAACGCTACGCTTTCCTGTTCGAGGTCGCCTTTGTAAAACCTGGACACCCACAAATTTACTTTAACCTTATAAAACACTCTAGTAAATTCCTTAATGATTGTAAAAGACACGATCATGAGAAAGACTACAAGCTAGAGTTAGGCCCCTACGCAGGTGAACCCGGGCTGCATAACTCAATTATAATAAATATTTTCTATCCATCTATTCAGCCTGTTGGCGTCCACTGTAGGACAAAACTTCGCCAGAGTGCCAAAATATGCGATCCTAAGCCACTGACATCTACCTACTTCCAGCGGCCTTGACTAGCGGCCATTTTCAATAATGTATCAATGATTATGGATAGATTGTTATGTCAGATTATAATTTATTTATTTATTTATTTATAGAAGTTCTACCAACAGGTCTACATCTAGAATACAATTTTTATAAAAACAAGATACAGTATGGTTGAACAATAAGATATAGCCCCAATTAAAGGCAGACACAGCTTGCGGTAACTAACAAAAGAAAAAGAAACTTATTAATGTTGTATACTATAGCGTGGCGTTTCCAATACCCTCTCGGGTGTTACTGGCGACCCTTGACAAAAATTGCCTATAAGCAATAGATAGGCAAAAGTCATAGCAAAGGCTATCCGTTGGCAGTATATTGAATTTAAAGTAAGTGAAAATAGATAGATTTGTCTGACTTTAGTAAGCACAACAAGGGATAGATAGAATATTGAAAACGGCCGTAGGTCAGTCCATCTTGTGGGAGGCCGTCCAACGTCTGCTTTCCTGTTCGAGGTCGCCCTTGTAAAACCTGGACCCCCACATTTATTTTAACCTTATAAAACTATGGCAGAATAGCAGAGATTGTGGTAGTTGTTACTGCAATCTCTGAGCCATAGACCTTTTTGCCTCTTAAAAATAGTATGCTTTCTGTTGATTTTTTGTAATAGTCTTAACTTAAGAGACAAATAAATTCTTTTAATATTATCATAAAACAATATAATTCCCGTATTACAAAGGCTCTGAATAAAATACGTGAATTTATTTCATCTCGCAAACAGCTAACCATTCGCGTAACTGATTGAGCTTGCGGCGTAATCGTTTTATTTGCACTATATTTTACAATAATTTACATGTTTTATTTTATCGCAGAAGCCATTGTTCATTTCGGCTAAACGGGCGACAGTATCGGGGGGACAATCGTGGACAAATAGCGCAATTTGTCTTGTTTTTGTATGGTTGGCGACACAATGCTTTGACAAACCATGTACAAAGATATAATGTTTGGAGGTTTATTATGCTTTTGATTTTTAATCGATACCAGTCAGCGAATATTGTACTGTCGGCAGCGATTTGTTATTTCGTGATTTAACAAGTTCTGTATGGATTTCCATGCAAATGACATTTGTTAGTTGTTGACAGTCATCGAAGTATTATAAAAACGCAGATGCGTTCAGTATCTGAGCGCATTGGTACCGATTGCGTTTGGTGCTCGAACGTCTCATTGACGTCATGACCCATCTACCCTCACTTTGCTAATAGTCGTTATGTCTAGCTGTGATTTGTTGTTAACTTACTAGTTGTATAGGCCAGTTGTATAGATCTCAATATCTATATTTTTTCTGGGCGTAACCATAGTATAGAATAAACACCATATCCCACTAATACCTAATACAAAGGAGCTCATGATCGGGAAGATAAATGGTACTTAGTAAGATTTTTTTAACATACAACACCTCAGCAATCCATATAAATATATTCACATTTCAAACGCATAGGTATATATAAAAGGGAAGAAGTATATCAGCTACTCAACGCGCCATTAGAAAAATAATATAATATGCCACTTAGGTACGAATATTTGATTCTGTATTAAATAAAGGCTTAAATATTTGTAGATAATCGCTAAATCCTTGCATCAGTAAAAATATACCTTCAGTAATAGCAATAACAGTTTCCATTCTGGAATAACGGCCGGTCTCAATCGTTCCACAAAATTTAATGACACCACAAGGAAAATCCGTTCTATTAAACACATAACCCATCTTCGATTGAACTTAACGACCGTATGTATTAATGTATGGTTTTGTAAGATTAGGGAATATACAGAATATAAGGGGACGTTATTCTTTTATGTGTACTCAGTGTTATGTGATTTAAAAGAGACATGTATTTACTTAACGTCAGTTTATGATTATCTGTATCTCATAAATGAATGCCTAAATTATGTGCTTAAGGTGCATTAACATTTTTTAAGTTTTTTTCTTTGTTTCAGCAGGCAACCGGAGCATACGGTTCACCTGATGTTAAGTGACTGACCACAGTCCATTAATATCAACATCAACGTGTCGCAGATGCCTTGGCAGCTTGAAGGAAGAAGAGGGAGCAAGGAGAGGAATTATGATGGGA
Source organism: Phoebis sennae (assembly GCA_001586405.1). Lineage (NCBI taxonomy): Eukaryota > Metazoa > Arthropoda > Insecta > Lepidoptera > Pieridae > Phoebis > Phoebis sennae. Next base: position 125,859 of record LQNK01002265.1, on the reverse strand, counting down.
AATTGAGAAAGGGAAGTTAAAAGAATGGGAGAGGAATAGGGTGGGTATACAGGACTTAGGGCCACCGCTCACAACACCAACCACAAAACACCTCCTGGGGGGTATTAATTTCACCGGTCTTTTATTGTTGAAGATTTTATGCAGTAGAATTACCCTCTGTCGCCCCTTATGACACCCACGGGTAGAAATGGGGTGGTGACGCATGTATTCTTACCCGTCGCCAAACGCCATCCGCGCGTTAAGACCTAGATTCAAATTTCAGGTTAGTTCATAAAAATGCTTTTATAGCTTTGTATCTGTATGTATATACGAAGTTGTAGTATAAAAAGACCTTCGATTGTCCCCTCTATGAATAAGCATAGGTGTCGAGGTTTCCACGCAATTGGACCGAAAGTCAAGCCGCGGGTTATTTCATACAAATGCTTGCATACCTTTCTATCTGTATGTATCGAAGTTGTAGTATAAAAAGGCCTTTGATTGTCCCCCCCATGAATATGCATCGGTGTCGAGGTTTCCGGGCGTTTGGACCATTTTAACGAACCGTGCTAACAATTTTACAATTGTTTGTTTTTAATATTGAGGTGCTGTTCTATTGAGGCTTGCAGTGAAATATAGTTTTTTAATGAAGGATTGTTTCGCCTTACTTTTACCACTTTTATTTGGTAGTTAAGCAATGAACGATTTTTGTACATATTTTTTTCAATTTAGGTGTATTCTTAGTTCTACGTTTATGAACTGATACTTATTAAGCATACGTGTTTACGTTTTTTGTAAAAACATAATACTATAGTTAAATTAACACCCATATAGTAGAAAATTACAAAATTCATCACATAATAATTTTCTACTCGCGGGGATTGAACCCACACCCTTCAGCGCACTGGAACATTGCTGTATCCACTGCGCCAATGAAGAATGTTAACAAATTTTGATTTTTAGCTTTTCATATTGTTTTTTTTTAACTAAAAAATACTGTTGAAAAAATTATTTTGTTACGTCAATTAGTTTTTGATTTATAAGCAAAACCAAATCGTAATCGCCCGACGCGGCGATTGCGGCGGTGTGACGTCATAAAACAGACAGCTCATGCGCTCGCTATAGCGCTCCCCACACGTATTATAGTTACTGCGAAGTAGCGCGGCCCGCGCGGCGTCTGTTTTGTGACGTCACAAGCGGTCACGTGGCTTTAGCGGAACTCGAAAGTTTAAAAGCTTATAAAATGAAAACTACTTGGTATTTTTGACTGCAACAAAAAACAGTGTATTTGTATAGGTACAAGCTATACTGTAACAAACTTTCAACCTATTTGGCATACCTAGTAACATTCTCCATTGGGTCGCCAATTTTCGTTATTAAATTATCAAAATGACATAATTGTCCATCAATGCATTTTCCAGTGAGTATAAAACTGTTTGTCTAACAGATAATATTACAAAGTGCAAGGAATCGATCACGTTAAGCACTGACGAGCTTTTAGTTAAGGATGTTGAATGTGAATGTACCGTATTTTATCTATACACCTTATATCTACTGTAGATTTTACAATGTCAACAAAATGAACATAATTGAACCAGTGGCGGCTTTAAGGGGAACGGGGCAATCGCCCGGGGCCTTGCTCTTGCTGGGCCTCACTCTTGCAGCGGCCTCGCTCTTTCAGGGGCCTCGCTCTTTCAGGGGCCTCGCTCTTTCAGGGGCCTCGCTCTTTCAGGGGCCTCGCTCTTTCAGGGGCCTCGCTCTTGCAGAGGCCCGGAAGTAAAATTTATTAATTTTTTTATTAAAAAGTTTTGATTTTGCTGCTTAATTATTTATTCAGACTATAACATAGTAATAATAATTGAATAAGGTAATAATTCTTTAATTCGCATCGCATATCGAAATCGCATCTCTAAACAATTTAAGATCTTTTTTTTTCACTGAAAACTACCGTCAAAAAAATTCATTTGAAACAGCTTGTAAATTTGAATGTTCTTAACTGCTTTCAAAATTGTTATGGAATAACTATCACTAGAACTGTTCACAGATAAAACCTAACGTTAAATGGCAAAACTGCGAACAACTGTATAATGTAAACTAAAAAATCACACATATTCAAAGTTCGTATTCACACTTGCTGTTCACGAACTAGCTACCGGTTCACTGTAGTTCATACTTTTCGAGTGCTTGTTCATAGCTGGTCTTTAAACGAACGCTGTGAAAAATGTTATAAAATAAAACGCTTTTAAACCGATTTTCAAAATAAAGGAGGTTCTAAATTCAATCTCAATTTTTTTTAATATTTTTCCGCATATCTCCGGCATTTATGGACCGATTTGGAAAATTATTTTTGCTTTCGAAAGAATAGTGTCAGTGTAATCCCATAGACATATATACATATAATATATAAATTTGGATTTAGATGATCATCCATGTGGAAGATATTCCAGGGAAATCCTCGAAAATCAACAGAATAAGCTCTGCGGTTAAAATTTAATGATTTATATATCCATTAAACTCTAACTCTGAGACTGAATTGTGACACACTCTCAGAGACATTTACTCAGATGAAATCAACTCACAATGTCTGCTTGAAGCCTTATTCTTATGAGCCCCAACTAGATCAAGTCGATCTAAGAATCTTTTTCACATAGGGCGCACTAGAACTAACGCTGGTCAACGTGAGTTCCACAGAATATGTCATTTGCATAATGACTAACGGCCGTTTTCAATATTCTATCTATCCCTTGTTTTGCTTACTAAAGTCACACAAATCTATCTATTTGCACTTACTTTGATTTCAATATGCTAACGACGGATACATTTGCTATGACTTTTGTCAATCTATTGTCATATAATTTGACATAACAGTCTATCCATAATCATTGATACATTATTGAAAATGGCCGTTACTGAATAATGCTTTTCATGCTCTCTTCACATTTTTAAATATAGTTAAAAAAATTGTAGATAAACTTGACGTCAAATGACAAAACTGCGAACAATTGTATAAAATAAGCTAATTCCCACGTATTCAAAGTTCCTACGATTCACACTTGCTGTTTGCAAAACTGGCAACCGGTTCTCTCAGTTCTTACTTCTAGAATGTTTGTTCGTAACTGCTTTTTAATGAACGTTAGGATGATAAATAAAAATGCTTTTTTGACATGAAGTGTACTTAGCGATAGATTTTTTTTACTTGGGATAAACAGACTTTACATATAAAAAAATTAGTGTCTTAAATGTAATTTCATCTAAAAACTTTTAAAAAATCTCAGTCAGGAAGGATAGTAGTAGAAAATTGATTTTCCCTTAAATGGTTCAATGATATAGATGTAAAATGTTGTCCCATGACCCACGCAGAAAATAAAATTTAAAGTTTTTTTTTTTTATTTTGTTAAAGTACAGTCAGAAACATATATTATATGTGACTATGAATAGACTAGGAAGGATGAGTTTTTAGCTAGCTCGATTATATTATAGCCGCCTAATTGATGTCATATATTTTTGTATACGTGAGTCAGATACTATCGACCTCGTCCTTGCGGCATATATTGTTGCTAATCCACCCACATATATATGCTTCTGACTGTACTTTAGATAAAATCTAACATCAAACAATTTTGCAAACCACAATATTACGTAAAAAACAAATGAACACAGCCGTGTTCAAAGTTCATGCGCTTCACACTTGCTGTGTTTGTGAACTAGCTGCAACCGGGTCACTTTTAGTTCACTTCTGGAGTGCTTGTTCATAAATGGTTTTAAACAAGTGCAATGGAAAATAGTTATAAACTAAAATGGTATTCATTTCCAACAAGAATTTATTCGTAGTTTCACTTTAAAAGGTATCATTTCTTTTCCTTCAGTCAAACAATCAATTTCTTTTTAATCGACCAACGATTGATTTTGAGCAGATATTTTGAGTCGATTTTATCTGAATAAATTTCTCTGAGAGTCAGTTAATGATGTAAAGACAAGGGCATTATATAATACGTCAACATATGCTGAGCCAGGGCCATATTGCTCGACACCGGGGGGTTCGCGGAAGAATTCTACGGCGTGCCCGTGAGCCCCCCACAAGGTGTGTGAAGGAACATCGAAGGGTTTTAGTCAGTGCAAGTCCGACATAACCCGGTCCTTTCCCCAGACGGCCGGGTATGCGAGGGCTTTTCCCCTCGTAAAAAAAGGGCTTTGATTGCAGCATACTATTGGTGTATTCACTTCCCCAATCAGGTAAAACTAAATTAAGATATTGGTCTTATATATATACATAAAATAAAGACCAGTATGTTACGACACTTATAACTCGAGATCTGCTGGACCAATTCGGCAGAAAATTCGTAGTGAGATAGCCTTATAATTTTTTTTTTCGGATTTTTAATCCCGCAGGCCACAGCTATTAAATGAAATAATTAAGATATAACAGTACCATAATAGAAGTAAAATATTAAATGAATTAAATGAAGGCTTTTCCCTGCTATTTTATTACGGGTATAAATTAACTTTTCTTAACTTCGAGAAGACAAATTATTAATTTTTCATATTAAATCAGCCATGAAGCTTTTATACCACAATCATCGTATTAATTGCTAGGAATAAAAAATTGAGAAATTGGGTCGTATTTCTTCTTTGTTCCCGGAAAAGTCTTATTAATAAAGTTATTTTTGGATGCGAGACTTTTGTTTTTAAGGATATTGGCTTTTTTATAAGTAATTTGGCTACATCAAAGTCAAAATGTTTATTTTCCAAATCGGGCTCTTTCGGGGCACTTTTATAACTTCATTGACATTTTTAACAAAATTATTATTAATTTTTATTTACCACTGATTCTGAAGGCTGTCTCTACAGAGAAGAACCGGTAAGAAAGTTGATATCTCTCAAGTATGTTTAAGTATATCTATCAGTTATCTAGCTTCCATAGTATAAGCTTTGCTTAGTTTGGAACTAGATGGCGTCAAAACATATCTATATTTGTATACCAAGTTGGGACTAATGTGACCAATCCAAAACTACTACCATCTATTATACAAATTAAAAACAAATAAAGAGATATTATTATTTTCATAACATTTATTATATATTATTGCAATCATTGACTTTAGTATTTTTGACACCAACTCTTAACCTTAAAATAGGCGCGCTTACATCATAGCTTATGCTCTCATAAAAACAAATTACGATTTCCTTTGCTTCAATATTCTATACATCTTCGTTCCTAATATTTGCGGTTTCTTGGGCGTCTAATTAAAGGGCTGGGTTAGGCAAATTACCGACATTACGGTTTCATCTCCCTGTTATTACTCTGTAATCGGCCTTAGCACAATTTTGTTTTATATCTGCTCTCGTGTGAAAAGTGCCTAATAGCCTTTTATTATGCCGGAATGATCCAATGGTCCACTTGAGGTTGTAAAGGGCCTAAAAGATGTATAAAAATGGGTTTTCTTTTTTTAAGGGCAAAGGCTTTTTGTCAGGCTTGCAAAATGTGTTCTATGTTAAAAGTCACAAGATTTTTTCAAAACCATTTAGTTTATATCAATTTTCTCGATGAATTGTTATACTACATGTTGTTATTCCCAAGTTTTTTTTTGCATGGATAAAATATATTTTACAATTATTATTCAAGGTTTTGTATGTGACTGAACCCTTGTTCAATTCGTAAATAAGTATTATTTAATTATATATGAGTATACTAAAACAATTACCTTTTTATAGACGTTTTAATGCCGTAAATTATATAATTTAACTAAATAACAACAAACCAATATGAACCTATACTCATATAATAAAGAAGAAAGAATTTATGTTGATTTAAAAAATTCTTCCATCATTAGAAAGCTGCATATTCATTGCCAGAGCGAAGCCGTGCGGACAACTAGTCATACATAAAACCAATTCTCAATTCAAAATCTATTCGAACATCCCGCCAATATTTTCCTGTTCCCAGTTTTTTTGTCAATCGTAATTGTTTTCAGCCAGTGTCAACCAAAGAGTTCCGCATTCCATTCGACCTCTATAGAAACGAAATTTTAAAACGAATTCTCCATAAAGAAAATCTGTTGAAAGTTTACCGAACAAAATAGCGACAGATAGAATAACGATCCACCTCCACAATTTGTATACCTGAATGGCGGGAGGAGCTTAAAAATTTCACACAAAATATTTACCAAGTTTTATCAATCATATGTCAGGCGCAGGTTCTGACGTCGATCTTGGTGGGCGTCTAGTCATTTCTCAATATGACAACCTGCCAGGCTTGCACATTATGGCGGGAAATTTCGATACCGTGATTTATCCTGAGGTGTTTTCGTTTGACGTTGCCATGGCGACGGATCTGCATTCGAATTTTGAATGATGGTGTCTTATAGGCGCGAAGTTGGCACATAAATCATGTGTAGTCAGTAAAGAATGGCAAGGAAATATTAATATTTTTATTTTCTTTATTGTGTTCTATAGTAAATCATGTTCGCGATTAGTAACCTGAACATTCAAACTTTGCCCCCATAGCATAAGGTTATAGCTTCGATTAATGGTCTAGCAATCAAATAAAAAAATCATATAGGTACAGTAATTTCTGAGAGGATCGCGGGCAATCAAACAAACTCTTTATTTTATAAATTATAGATAAGCATTTTTTGACGGTATTTAAATTTGAGGTAGATGAATTCACCGTTCAAACCCATTTTGAAATCAGACCCAGAAAACAATTTTCCATAGTTTCCACCACAGATTAAAGAATAAAAGGCAGATGGAGTGTACCGATGACTCGAGTGACGCTTTCGTTACATGTGATAGGATAATACATCTTCTTCTTTTTGATTTTGGAAACAACTTTTACAATGTTATAAAAAGAAGACGGCATATTTTTAAGAAAAATAACCAAGCCCTCGTGTCGTGTTCTGTCAAACTAGAGAAACGTTTTTGTATTTGCTTTTGAATTTTATATTTGCTTTTCGGCCTCTCTCGAGTCTCCGGCGCTATCCATCTGTCTTTTATTGTCTAATCTGTGGTCTCCACAAATAAAATTTCAAGTCGTGTAAAAATCCACATTACCTTAAAATTTTCAAAATAATTTGCAAAAATAACCTTGTTTCATGTCATAAAATCAATGGCAACACATAAGTAACCCTTGATTCGAGATTTGGAGGCATTAAAAATAATATCTAAATAAATATTTTTATTAATTTCAAGTTTTACGATCGGGTTTATGGGCGATATTTTCGATTTTACGAGTTCCCTCCGGATAACCTATAAAATACCTGGCAATGTTTGTTTTTGACATTTACACGTTGATAAAAAATGCCTGTTTGCGTACAAATATTCGTGAAACATTTTGTCTCAATCCTGGTTAGTTCAATGTTCAACGGTCTAAGAGGCTACAGTCGGAGTAAATATCTATGAAATATTGGTATTATTTATATTTACTAGCTTTTTTATCGCATTATTACCCGCAAATATCTCCCGTTTCCGTGGGATTTTCGAAATAAAATCTAAAAGTATCCTACATCTTTTCACGGGTTTCGTGAATAAAATTTCATCCAAATCGGTTCAGTGGCTTAGGAGTGAAGAAGAGACAGGCATACAAAATCACTTTCGTATTTATAATATTAGTAAGAAAGTAAAATTTTGTACAAAGTAGGATAGGATTGTAGAAATATGCAATTAATTTTCTAAAATCTAAAATCCTTTATTCGTCTTAAAATAAAAATGTCATAAAAAGATAACTTAATGTCTTATAATAAGCCATAGATTAGCTCATAGATTTGCAAAAAACTTGTTAAAGTACTCTATAAAAGTTTCTTGTGTTTTTTTAACGTAGGTTTTTTTGTACTTTCCATATTTAATAAAAACACTTTTTAAAGGATTTTAAACACGGTTTTTTATACATTATTTTACATTATTATTAACCCGACGTATTTCACATTATTATTAACACTTTACAGCAAGTTTTCAGCTTTAGTTCAGTGGTGCTAATTTATTTAGTTTGCGATTTGCGTATTGCAGTATCTTCAACATTAAATTTTAATTTGCAAGTAGGACTGAATCGTTTAAAGCGCCGAAAGTCAAAGTTAAGTTAGAGTGAGTTTTAACTTGCTAAAATCCAATTAGTAGTGCAAGTTGTGAGCTTTTGAGTGCAAAGTTACGAAATAAGGAGAAATAAAATAGTGAAAATTAGACATTTTTAATTATGACTAGATTTGCCCTTTCACACGCGTGTATCTGTTTTCTTTGTTCCTTTCTTAGCGGGTGCCTACGTCATAACATCTACCTACATGCCAAATTTCATCCCGATCCATCCAGTGGTTTGATATACAGTTTTATATGCCGGGTGTTTATTGCAGTTAAGTAAGTGGATTAGAAGCCGAGGGGAATTTTTCTATTCTTCATAATTATTAATCCCTATTATGTCATTCATATTGATGTAATGAAAATGAAAATACATAAAATCCTCTCCTCTTATCCCCTGTCCTTCCTTCAAGCTAGCAAGGCATCTGCGACAGTTTTGTGCTGTTGTGGATGTGCATGGGCTGCGGTCAGTCACTTTCCATCAGGTGAACCGCATGCTCCGCTTGCCCGCTGTTACATAAAAAAAAATGAATATTTTTTTTAGTAATACTAATATATTTCTACTCGTGTCGTAGGATGTACATTTTTATTTATTTAGTTTAATATATACAAATTTAATTCTTATAAAATATCAAAGGCCCTGCATACTTTATCTTCCCTATTTCAAGACTACATAGATAACACTCGGTATATACATTACGTCAAAAACCTTCAAAGTGCAAACTGATATAATACATTTTTAAACTTTTCTTCCAATTATTATTTTTGGTTTACTTATATGGAGAGTCACAAAGGTATAAAGAGAAGGATTTGAGTATATTTCCTTTTTACATTAGTGGCATATATAGCATTGGTCTTTACATCATTAACGCACAAACAAACAGAAAACCAGTCAAACGGACAGACAAATAAACAAACAGAAAAAAAAATCACACATAGTTTTGATGTCTATAGAACATTACATATTGCATACCAATTAGTTAACATATTCAATGTACAGAAATGGTTTGGTCACTGTTTTATTATATGTTATATCGCGTCATCTCTTTAATTGAACTCCATCAAGTAAGTTGTAGTCATTCGAGGAATGTGTTTTCGTTAGCGAACCAACTTAAATTAGAAAGCTTAACTTGCGATCTTTAATAAACTAATATTACCATTCGATTCAAGTAACGTGGATTTCGTATTCGAAAGCAAACATATAAACATGCAAGGGGTGGAATTTTGTTTTGGAGGGAAACTTTCAATCTTATAATTGACCTTATCGATCAATGCAAAAGTAAATGGTAATGTTAAAAAATTTTAGCTCCAATCTTTTGAAATTGGCGAATTTTCCAAAAATCTTTTAATGCAGTTTTCTTTCTCTTTGAAAAAAGGAAATGTTTTATTTGACTTGCAAATAAAACACACACACACATACATCTCGTAAATATACCTATTTAAGAATGTAAACGTCTTAACTCACTCTACAATAAAGTAATGGAAGAGAAGCATCTTTAACACAAGTGAACTTATAACTTCACTTAAGACACTTACCTTCAAATGGTTGCAATTTTTAAAAAAAAAGCAATAAACATTTTTTTATTAGTATAATTTTCTATTTACCTACTTAACGTATTAAGAGTACTTTAAGGTGGTAATACTAAATTCCACCTTTTCCTCCTATATACGTTTCTTTCTTTTCCTTCATTAATTCCTGCTCTTTCAGGCTGATAGCATAGGATATAAAAAATATATTATTTTTATTTATTTATCATGATTTATTCGAATAACACACATCCATTTGTTAGTTTAAAAAAATATATGTTAATGTTAGTAGGTATATTATAATAGCTCGTATAATAATGTAAGTAGTATACCTCATACTCTATTATTTGGGTTTGCAGGAGCCGACGACCCTATTCTCCTACATATAATCTTTCTAGAGCATTTGGGAGACCAAATTCACCGCACAGACCATATTTGGTGAGATGCGTATAAAACGCTTCGCTTGCTTGCTCAAACAAAAACGTCTATAGAATATCTATCCATACTAAACATAATACACAACCACGGCATAATACACTGCTATTGCTCTGTACCTATTTATATTACCTTTAACACATACAGTTTTATGTCCAAGTTGTATAAAATAATCTCGTTAGTAATATTTAAAAGGTACGTGTAAAATAAAATTTTATGCGTTCAATATATCGCGTAGATAAACGGAAAATATTAGAATCATAAACTAGACGTTCTCTATTGAAAATATCCCTCGGTTGTTTATGTCTACGGGAGATTAGGAGTTTTAGAACGAGTTATACGTTTTATTGGTTGTATGCTCTTTAATGTTTTATGGTAATTTTAACGGCTGTGGTTAGATTCAGCCCGTGTGGCAACGGGTAAGAATACATGTGCCGCCACCCCATTTCTACCCTTGGGTGTCGTAAGAGGCGACAGAGGGTAATTCTGCTGTATAACATCTTCAGCTACAAAAGAGTGGGAGTCGAGCATAGAATGAATTGGCCAAGCTCGCACAGGTGTAATTACCACCCCCCTAGCAGAAAACCGGTGTGAAGCAGTATTGCACTGTGTTTCGTATAGTGAGCGGGTGTCCGGAGGCCTGTATTCCCTTCCCATTCCTCTCCTCTCCTGTTCTAGTCCTCTCCCAACCTCCTTTCATTAATCCTCTCCTCTTATCCCTGGCCCTTCTGTCAAGCTGGCAAGGCATCTACGACAGTTTGCTGTTGTGTATGTTCACGGGCTGCGGTCAGTCACTTTCCATCAGATGGACCGCATTCTCCGCTTGCCCGCTGTTACATAAAAAAATATTCTAGCGGGAAAAACCAAGGGTTCTATAGTAAACAATACAGGGTTAACCTAGTTTAGGCTCCTGTCTCCGATTCTCATGCTACCTTGGGTTTTGTTCTAAGTATTAATAAGTTACATATAATGTTCGATTCATTAGAACTGTAGTAGTGACATAGACTATATAAATTTTTGAAATGGAGCTTGAAAATCAAAATAAGGAATGGGTTGATTTTTTTATAGATAATTCAGTGGGGTGTTATAGATTATTAGTAATTAAGTTTGTTAACTCTATAAATTTTCGTATGAAAGGTGACATATTCTTTTGGAGCTTTGATAATATTTTAAAACGACCAACATACCGTTAAATTATGTTTTTGTATCATTGAGCTCTTGGGCATTTATTTACGGCCGTTTTCAATAATGTATCAAAGATTATGGATAGATTTGAATCTCAGGTTAAATGACATTTGATTGTCAAAAGTATAACAAAGGCTATCCGTCGACAGCGCAGCGTATTGAAATCAAAATAAATGCAAAAAGATAGATTTGCCTGACTTTAGTAAGCAAAACAAGGGAAAGATAGAATATTGAATACGGCCATTAGTGGACTGTTTCATTAAAAAATAAAGCGCAACTCACCGTTGAAGAAGATTATAACTTACATAACACAAAACGGTATCCCATACATTGTTACACGTTACACGTCACCTTTAATGACGCTGCAGAATCCATCCGCAGACGTCAAAGGGATATTATCGGCTAGGTATTAGTATTGGTTTTCCGGTATGGCTATTTCACGATCCGAAATGAGGGTTTGGTCAATAGAATGAGGCTGCAACCAAAGGTAATGGAAAATGTTTCTGGTACTGATGATGATCTGACACAGAATAACTGACATGTATTACCTGGATTTTCTATTTACGTGTATCAGTATCTTGTTTCTTTATGTCAAGTTCCTCACCATTGACCACATATGATAGACACGAAAGAATAAAAAATGCTCTGAATTCCAGCTTATATAAGGTTTTTTATAGCTAGAACTAAGGTCACCGACGTGGTCCATAGGATCTCTATGTTGAAGTGGCAGTGGGCAGGGCACATAGCGCGAAGATCTGACGGTCGCTGGGGTGTCCAGGTCTTACAATGGCGACCCCGAACAGGAAAGCGTAGCGTTGGACGGCCTCCCACAAGATGGACTGATGACCTAGTCAAGGCCGCTGGAAGTAGGTGGATGTCAGTGGCTAAGGACCGCATACTTTGGCACTCTTTGGGGGAGGCCTATGTCCAACAGTGGACGCCAACGGGCTGAATGGATGGATGGATGGAGGTAGATGTTATCGTAGGCATCCGCTAAGAAAGGATTTTGATCAAATCCCTCAGGAACGGGAAAAACAGATATAAGCGGGTGAAACCGCAGAGCACAGCTAGGTAACTATAAAGCATTAAATATTCCCATCCCAGAATCTAATACACATAAATACATAATATCTTATGGCGGTCTTGAGCATCTTATATAATCCGCGAAACGTCTCCAAGATCACGTCTTCGGACAGACAGATATTTATAAATATGTTTGTTATACGGGCTGTTTGTATTGCGAATCAATTTTCAAATCTAATAACTGATAATCACGTACAAACTGCACGTTTTGGATGTAAATTATCTATGTTCATGGATTGCTTTAAGTAGCGATAAGACGTACACACTAACACACACTCTTGCATTATACGCACGCATAGGTTTAGGTTTAAAGAACTACTATTTTCTTATTTAGGACCTAATTCATTTAAATAAGAAAAACAAAAAACGATGCTTAATTAATTCTAGTACATTCGTAAATCGTTAATCGTATAATGTTCCCATTTAGTGTATTCGTTCCAAAAGATTAACATTAATTGTTACAAAATTTTAAATTTCTTGTATTGTAGGGCAATTTATTAAAGAGTTGTACTCCTTCATAAGTGATCACTTGCCTCCCATAATTAAGATACTTATACACACACAAACCCATGCACAAACACACACACTTTGTGTGTATTATGAAAGTGTATCTAAATTGTATTAATGTTATTTTTTCTATGTTGATTCATCAAAGTAGTTAACTATCATATTTGACTGACCCACCGGTGCAGCAGATATGGCAATGGTCTATAGTTCCGAAGGGTGTTCGAGTCGATCTTCAGGAGTAGAAAATTATGATGTGATAAACATTGTAATTTTCTACTGACTGGGTGTTTATCTATGTATAGTATCTATGTATTTACAAAAAAAGGAATATTTCCGTATAACATATTTTTTACAAGCTTTGCTTAGTTTGGCACTAGACGGCGTAGTGTTAAATGTCCCAAAATATTTATATCAGACCAAAAAAATCTCGATCTACCAAAGCTCAAAGTAAAAACAGTTAACAAACTCGAAGCCATTAATAAATATGACATTCGCTCCGCATTATAACTGCTAACGATTTCAACAAGTATTTAGAACAGAAATTCAGACATTCTCGCAAACTTGGAGTTACTAATGTGTTGAGTCACTGTATGGTATAATTTCAGCTCCCTAAGTGAACATAACGTTGGATCTTTTTTCCAGCCTAATTACTTCCGTTTATTAAATTTTTTTAAGGAAATTATCTGCACTAATGTATAAAGAGGAAACGTATAATATTACTTTGTTTGACTGTAACGACTAGGCTCAAAAACTACTGAACCAATTTTCGAAATTCTTTCACCCTTCGAAAGCTACATTGTCCACGAGCAACATAGGTTATATTTTATGGGGTATAATGCTATATACATAACATTATGCTACGGGAGTGACGCCGCACTGATCAGCTAGTAATTTTTACATGAAAATCTAGACAGACAGGTAGACGCGGCCAGGGACTTTGTTTTATAATATGTAGTGATAACAGTATATTATTTTAAATTATTATATTTTAATTATCAAACTTAAAGTCAAAATGTTTATTTTCGAAATCGACCTCCTTGAAGGGGCTTTTAGAAAGTCATTTACATATCTTTGTAATGCATCAATACACCCATATCTAAAATTGTTATTATTAATTTCTTCTAGGGTTGTCTGGAAGAAGTTGCTTAATAGCGATAAAGCCGCCCATTACTTTTATTTAGCATATATTATTCCTGATCTTTTTCTATGTGTGCAATAAATATATTTTCATTCAATCATATATTCATTAAATATTACCATTTAATTAAAAATAACATAAAGCTGGACCACTTTGCCATTTTATTATATATTATTGTAATAAGTAATTAAAGTTTCCAAATTTTAGAAATAAATTTTTATTTAACAATTTTCATAGTTGTATTTCCGTCAATTTAACAGTACAAATAAGTAAATCAAGGGTACCACAGGCCCATTAACAAATTAAATAATTGGAAAGGGAACAAAATCTGATAGCAAGAAGTTCTAGATTACTTTTATGATATAGCTTAAGGGTTGTTTAATGAATCTAATTCAAATTAGGGGATGGCACAATTGTTAAGTTGAAGCGGAAAATAGTAAATCGCTCATCCGGCAATATATCTGCGACACTTTGATGTTGAGGAGCGGTCAATCCCTTAACATCGGGTGAATCGCATTTTCTTTTGCCTGCTATAGCATAAAAAATGCGTAGATGTATGTAGTTCTCTTGATTTTTAGCATTGTAGCAGTATTGTGATTTTGATTCCCCTTTATTTATTTTTTCATCTTCTTAGGTTGGCTGCATGAGATCGCTTCTAACCTTTTATGTCCATTATCACTGCATTGCTAACCCACTATCATCCGATTTTATTGTATGTCAAAGCTGTATATTAAATTAAATAAAGTGTTAAATAAATAAATACATTGTTGAGTAGTACAGAAGCTATTCAGCTGTACATATGAAAATAAATATTAAATATTAGTCGGCAGTTTCTGCTCCATTTTTACATACAATCCCGACCTTGTTGTTGTATATGTTCATGGGCTGCGGTCAGTCACTTAACATCAGGTGAACCGTATGCACCACTTACCAACTGTTACATAAAAAACAATCAAACCTTAGTTTGCTTCTTTACTTACCTTATTAAGCAAAACTGGGTCATTTTTCGAGTGCAATAAAACCTCATTTCGCTTGTAACACAGCACCCGCCGCTCAGCAAAGTTTACAAGTCCTCCGGATCATTAACTTCGACTATTACTGAGAATATTTCGTCCAAGTTTAGTTAAACTCGTTCGTTTTGTATTTACCAAATTACTTTTTCAGTGAATTTCGATATTAAAAGGATGTATGTTTACTAAAAAAAAACTTTAATGGGTTTTCAATATGAAATGTGTATACTTCTATAGTATAGTATATTGGCCCAGTGGACTTGGCAGTGATCTATTGCGTCCAAGGGTGTGGGTTCGATCCCTACGGGTAGAAAATTATGATGTGATGAACATTGTAATTTTCTACTGTACTATCTTGTTACTATTTGTGTACAAAATGTTTGTTTCAAGATCGGATAAAGCAACCAAGCCCCCAAGTATATTTATATTGCCCAATTATCTATCGGATTTATACTACTACTAGTTTAAATATTCATCTATTTGACCCCCTGTATCTTCGTAATGTTGGTTATGTTTGAACTCGACATTTTCTTTTGTCTATTCGCCACCGAAATTTAGTCAATATCGGATAAACAATATTCAAGTTATCGTCAGACAAACTTTTTCATACTTACATACTAACAACAGTTACTCGGGCATCTGAATTACTGGGAAAATTACTGAGTTTCATTTCTATAGATATCCACGTAGTTACAGTAACGGACTGAATTGACTTTCAGAATTGAAAATTAAAAACTTAAAAGAAAATTTTCAATGCCTGAAGATATCTTTTTTTGTATGATGTCTCATAATACAAAAAAAATATCTAAGGCCCGGTTCCTTTAAAACGACGGAACTTCATAGTATTACAGATACGAATCGTTTTCATTGACGAACGATTTTATTCAACCAATCGGAACCAAGTTTTGGTTAAGGCCACGTTCATTATAGATACACATTACACATTACACTTACGCCTAGTAGGATATTGTACTGCCCGTAAGTAAAACGACACGTTTTATTTTTATAGAAACTGGGTACTCGTGAGAATTCTAACGATTTAACAGTCGTCCAGATTTATCATATCACAAGATTTAGAATAAATCTACTTAAGACTGAAGGATTTTCGAAAGATATATCAAAGGGTGATACAAAAGGGTCGAAACCAAATCTTTTCTGAAATTTTATATGAATTGTTTATTTAGCGATTCATCTTTGGTATAATATTTTGATCTGCTTACGGTATATTGTGATATATAAAAGGTTAAGTTTCATCGTCAAATTCGATTGTATCTTTGTAAATATTATGAGAAATGGTAGAAATACCTTTATAATAGGCGCGTGGACTACAAACTTCTGTATTTTGTAGAGGCGCGCATTTCATGTCTATTTTTTTTATAATGTTCTATAGGGTTGACCATGAAACATATTGCATAGTAGTAACTCTTTTTCAAAAATATAAAATTTACAGAAATGTTTTTGGTTTCTGTTTTATTACATGTATATCTATATATAGCGAGCTTGAGCGATTTCTGTAACGTATGCCATACAGCCTGCATTAAACTAATCGTTTTCACTGGTCGTTAGAGCTCGCATTGGGGGATATTTCTCTAAGGCATGGTATAAAGTCTGGATTGGATCTGGATTACTAGTTATGCTGAATGTGTAGCACACATTAATCTGGCATGTTTGGAGAAGCGCGCACTGATGGATTCCACGCTGTTATCTGTAAAAGTATGGCATCTATAATTCGCCGTGTCCGACAATCTTCCAGCGACGTTCTAACTGCCATCGGGGACAGATGGGACAGTAACGTCTTAAGACACTGGATCAAAATATATGTCTCAAACGGTTTGTATTTTTTATGTCCATTATTGTGATTGTTTTTTGAATTAATACTAACGTACAAGCAACTCTACTTATAAATTATGGATGTGATATCTGCGTTATAATAAATAAGATATTTAATCGATTTATTGCGCCCTATAGTTGTTTCTCTATGTAAATAGAGCTGGAATAATAAGGTGTTTTATGGAAAGGCTTCTTTATACATGGGAAGGCGACGAACGTATAAACAGTAAGCACGTTAAATCGCAAAATGGCCGTAGGGCCCGGATTCTTGGGTTATGTAAATCAGGTAGATAAATAATACGCGGTATTACTTGTTATTCTATTATAAATACGAGATTTGTGGTGACTGTAAATATAGAAAAATAAATAATGCGTATTTACTATATTTTTTGAAACTACTAAATATTTTATGTACATCTATTTTAGGCGTCTACGACACAGGCTTTACCTAGTTTGGAGCATATGTAGATATTAGCCCTAAGAACAACGTATGTAATGATTTTAAATAAATAAATAAAATAAAACTAAATTAATTAAATTAAATTAGGGACTTTAAAAATGAATGATATCTATCATATTTTTGAAACCCACTTATTCAATAAATTGTCACTATCTATGTTTTTTACTTATTTTATGTATTTTTTGAACTTTGTTTACTTTGGAGAAGTATGAAAAAGGCATGTTTATTTGTCTATCAGTTATCTCATCTCCACACTACTAGTGTACAAGCTTTGCTTAATTTGGGACTAAATGGCGTAGTGTCAAAAGTCCCTAAATATTTATTGATTTTTTTTTGCAATTTTAAAGTTATACAATAAAAAACTAATTATTATCTTTGCTTTGCTTAATTTGAGCTATATGGCGTAGTGTTAAATGTCCCTAAATATTTATTGATTTTTTTGCAATTTTAAAGAAGCATACAATAAAAGCATAATTATAACCCTAGCGAATATGCAAATATTGAGTAGTATATCTAAAGAATGGTATATTTTTAAACTGCAGTGTAAAAATCCTTTCACTCCCCACGCTGATGAAAGGGCCCGCCATTTATTACCACTCACATCATTAGGCATCCACTCAATACATTACCACTATCTACAAACGATTTATATTTAACTGGAATATTCCCTTTATAACCAGATGTTCGTTAACTAGCTTTCCCACGTGGTTCTCGTAAAATGCTTCTAATGTAGTAAATTCGAAAGTTTGTGCGGATGTATGTGTGTTTGTTACTCTTAAACGTGCGTTATCATAGAATCCTTCTAATATTATAAATGCCAAAGTTTGTGAGGATGTGTGATTGTTTGTAACAGTTTCACGCAAAAACTACTGAACTGATGAAACTTGGTATTCATATAGGTTAGAATTCAGAATAACAAACTACTAATCCCGAAATTCCCACGAGATGATCTATACATATAATAAAATCGTAGACTAGCCGTGTCTGTACATTTAATATTTTCAAGAAAAAATTTGTGTTTCGTGTTGCATTTGTGATTCTAAACTCAAAACAATGATTTTTAGA
>LQNK01002265.1:73783-96046 GCA_001586405.1 Phoebis sennae | reverse complement strand
GCATAGATCCAGACGGTAAGTATTTCATCATACTAGTACACGAGTTACAGTTTCATCAATGGACAATAGTGGCTCTTATAGGATTTACGCGAATAACAATTGTAATAATACAAGATACAAAAGTATCCATAAGATAATAATATTATCAGGAAACTTATAAAAATTGCCACTCGACGCATCGAAGGAGACACTAAGTGTCTCCTTCGATAGCTGATGTATTATGCGTAAAGGGACCGACACCTGCCGCCGTAATAACCAACCTTTTTCCAAGATGTATTTTTAGTATTAATGTTTATTTTCGTAAAGGGACAATAACGTATATATATAAAAGACAGTACAACGAGTTGTGCCTCGCAGTTTCACTCGCGTATATCTGTATTAATTCCCATTAAATCTTATATTCATATCATAAGAATAAAAATTCATAAAATAAATAAGGTAATAGAAATAGTAATCTATTACACATAGAGTGTACAGTTTTATATATTTAATTTGGATATTCAAATCTAAAATATCAAAAGTTTTCAATTTATATCCTTACCATCATCATTATATCCCGTATTTTTTCCAGACTACATAGAAAAACACCCGGTACATAGTTATGTATTTAACATAGTATCTACGATACATATTTTGTACCCATACCCTTCGCAGGATCTTTAACGGGCTTCCTACACATAAAACGTTAGGGTAAAACGCCTTATAGTGGCCACCGCAATATTTTGAGAGGATGGGCCTTAATAAATACGTGTTGGTTCCGATATGCGGGTAATAGACGTACGTTTTTATGTGTCGATAGGTGATGTTTTATGTGAAGGACCCAATACCTGTCATCGAAGCGAAGTTGATATTTAGAAATATTTCTTAATACTTTTAGAGGATACAGATAATGTAATATTTTATTTTTCAAATTCAAATCAATTATTTCTCAAATTGTTTTTTTTAAACTCTTTTGAATTTGTATTTGAAAATGTAATCCCCCTATAATCGTAAGCAAATATGTAAAATTTGATAAATAAAATATTTTTAATTAATTTAATTAATTAATTAAATTTAAAATTGTTAATCTTTCATTTTGTAATAATGCCAAACAGTAATAATAACATTGTATTCTTAATTAAATATTAATTTATAATGAAATGAATATGGACTTTTTATGTCTGAAATAAACGGATTTTAATTGTTTTATTTTATTTGTTTAATGAATTAAGTCAACAAGCATTTAATAAAACAGAAGAATACAAATGCAATTATTGAATTGAATAAACTCAATTCTTGATTGCTGTACACATTTTATACCTTTTTCATCATTCTGTGACCTATTTAATTAATTTTCATAAATATTATATAAAAAATGGACCCGATCAGAAGTATGCGAATTTGCAAATTTATCTCGTCCGTTCTAATATTTTTAATACGGCTTTAAAATTGGAATTTATTAATTAACGCTGTGTACCCAATTAAAAATATTAAATACCAAAGAAACCAGAGACAAATTTACTGGCGTTTACATTTTTAAAATCGCTTTTAAATTTCTCGCTAAAGAGATTTTTCAGGAATCACATTTCAGCCACATTTTAAAGCTAAATAGGTCAAATTTAAGCTTAATTTAATCTAAACGACCTTATTTAGTTTTTACTTTGCTCCATATGCTTTAGAAGTTTGAAAAAGTGTGAATTTTTTCGTTTTCTGCATGCTATTCAACTACGTTTTGGGTGTTATGTGTGAAAAACTTCGTTTTGCGTAATTTACACCTAGATTTTAAACCGTATAAACATTTAATACATGTTATTTTACTGAAATTTCAGAGTAAAAATTTTGAGAAATGTCTTAATACAGAAATACACTCGGAATCTCTATTGACTTTTGCGTTGAGATGGGAATATTATTATCTTTATCTATACTTTTAGAAGTAGTATATATAGTGATAGCATATCGGTTATTTGCAGAATTCGTATCTTTGCGTAGTATTTTTTCCGATACAATTGTTTCGTAATATCTGCGTAGTTCTACTCATTTTTGCACTAAGAAGCAATTTTTCAGTTTAAGGAGGGGTTATGTGGGACCACTAAGCTTTTGAAGCGCCTCGCTTCCTCAAACCGCGTGCCGCGTTACGTGTTCAACTACGCGCTTGAAAATGACTCAAATCATACAGGGAGCAACGAACTTAGGCTAGCCTAACACTATTCCGTTATGTCTTTTTTTTTCCAAAATATTTATTTCACACTAGTGATAAAAAAGGTTAAGAGGCTAATAATATTTTATATTCATTAAAAGATTTCTTAACTTTCAGCTAATGAATAATGATTTATTTGCTGTTTTTCAAAAAAAAAATATTTATCTTCTATATACCTAATTAAGAAATTTTATTATGAAGTAATATTCGTGCCGATTGGTGAGGACGCTTACTATAAAAGTTATTTCCAATTTTATTATTAAACTAAAGATGGCGACTGGCATGCAACATATTTATATTCAATAGTAATATGAGTATCATTACATTTTTGGATAATGAATACGAAAAAAGAAAAAGATGGCGGCTCATGTTTTTAAAGTCTATAATAACATAGGCATCGTTTTTTAGGTTCTTATGAGTATTTATTATGTAATGGAACATATAACTACTGAGTTATATGGCCGCCGACGTTTTTATATTCTTAAGTTATATGGGTATCGTTTCCTAGGTTATTTCGGGTGTTCACTATGAAAATGTTATCAATTTTAAAATAAAAGATGGTGGCCATCATTTTTTTATTCTATAGTAATAAAGGTGTCGTTTTCTAAGTTATTTGGGCTTATTAAGAAAACGATATCAATTTTCTAATAATTAATGGCCGCCGACATTTTTATAATTTAATGTAATATGGATATCAATTTCTAGGTTCTTGGCGGTGCTAATTATGAAAGTGGCATCAATTTTTGAATTAAAGATGGTCGTCGACATTTTTATACACCAGAATAATATGGGTGTCACGTTTTAGGTTCTTGGGGTTGCTCATTATGAAAATGGTATCAATTTTAAAACAAAAGATGGCCGCCGATATTTTTTATCTCCATAGTAATATGAGTGTCGTTTTCTAGGTTCATAGGTTTGCTCATTATGTAAATGGTATCAATTTTTGAATTAAAGATGGCCGCCGACATTTTTACACTCCAGAGTAATATGGGTGTCGTTTTCTGGGTTCTTGGGGTTGCTTATTATGAAAATGATGTCAATTTTAAAATAAAAGATGGCCGCCGACATTTTTTATTTAAATGGTAATATGGGTGTCGTTTTCTAGGTCCTTGGGGGAGCATAAAATGAAAATGGTATCCATTTTTGAATTAAAGATGGCCGCTGACATTTTTATGCTCCATAGTAGGTGTCGTCTTCTAGGTTCTTGGGATTGCTTATTATGAAAATAGTATCAAGTTTTGAATTAAAGATGGCCACGGACATTATTTATAGTAATATGGGTGTCTTATTCTTTTATATTACTATACCAGCTTTCCGCCCGAGGCTTCGCTCGCGTGGTGATCACTACTAAAATCTATAGATTTCCCAAGATTATTTTTGCAAAAATCTCATTAATAACCTTCTTTTTTATTTTAGAACGACTATGCAATGATTACATTTTAAAAATTGTTATTTTTAAGTCCGGAGTATATCCCAAAGCGAAGTAATTATTTTAATAAAATATAACAAAAGTGTCACTGCTCCTGTTTATATAATTCTAAATTCTTTTTTATTTTTCAATATAGTAACATTTTGGAAATCTCCAGTATATTCTTTTTAAGAGCCATCTTTAATTTAAAAGTTGATATCATTATCACAATACACCTGCACCAATGCATCTCCAAAATTGTAAAAAACGACACCCATATTACTATCCAGTATAAAAACGTCGGCGGCCATCTTTAATTTTAAAATTGATACCATATTCATAATAAGCACCCACAAGAACCTATAAAACGACACCCATATTACTATCAAGTATAAAAATGTCGGCGGCCATCTTTAATTCAAAAATGGATACTAATTTCATAATAAGCCGGAACAGCCAGACTAAATACACAATGTCATAATAAACGTTTGACACATGCGTCTATGTCTGTGTGCATAGGTATGTAAAATGTAGTCCATACACGACTTTGGCTTCAACCTTTTTAATTTGTTCTAAGTTAAAAGCTATATTTTAACGATTGAGGTACTTATATAAACTAGTGACTCGCTCCTAGCTACAATTCGTGTTGTAATGTATAAGCCAAGACCTTTCATTTGATACCACACTCAGCTATATTCATATGAAAATCACTTATTTGATCCCCTCTATCTTCGTTACCCCCTCTATCGACTTCGTTCATCTTCAAACTCAAGATTTATTTTTGTCTAAACTATTCGACTGCGAAATTTCATCAAGATCGCATAAACAATACTCCATATATCGTCAGACTACTTTTTTATACTTACATACAAACATACAAACACTCACTCGCCGGGCCATCTCGACTCTGAGACCTGGCTTTGCTCGGACAAAAAAAACAGGAGGTAACTAAAAAATAATACTATATTGATTTTATCAAAATTTGTTGAATACAAATAATAACTTAAAATAATACTACATAACATAATATTTTTATATTATTACCCGTATGTGGCTAGCCTAAATCCGTACTTTCAAAACATTTTTTTCATATTTGTGAATTAAATTATTGTAAGGACGTCTCGAGAATTTCGGAGCGAATTTGGGCATGTCCGCTCTCTAGCATTAGCTAAACGGGTATGAGGGAAGCAAATTGACGCGCCGACCGCGTGTTGTATTGCTAGAAAACCGATTATTGTTGATTTAAACCTTATAAAATCAATATGTTTCTAATATTTTCACCGAGCGCCCTTGCTATTTATTTAAGCTTTTTTTTAGTATTTTTTTTATTTCCCTTAATCAAATATTACCAAAGTTATATGGAAATCTCTTTTAATTTAGACCTATGTTTGCGATTTTTTTCTCTGCAGCGAAGTTACCGTAATCGTGTTTCGGAGCACCGTCATGACTAGGTTATATGTTGAAGAATCACATATATTTTTTTCAGGATTTAACTGTGCATTGTGAACGAAAAAAACGTAGGTAAAGATACTGCTTTTCTGACTCACCCCGCCTTAAGTAATAATAAATGCCTCCCTGGCCGATATTAGCCATGATAGCCAATCCCAACAGAGATCAGCCAGGTATGCAGGAGATATTATAGTGCACAAGTATGTCCGCAAATACAGGTGCACTATTAAGAGGAAGAATAAGAATAGTTTTAACTTTATATCCAAAAATAAAAAAACAGCAAAATCAGAAGCAAAAGTACCTTTTACACCCCAATTTATTTACGCAAAAGTATACGAATAATGCATATATTTGGGTCACAAATCATCCGCGGATATCGCGAATGTATCTCAAATGAATGTGCGCCATTACTGCACGAGCGTGGAGCCCGGCCGCAGTTACACCGTTAGCGAACTTGATTAGTTAGTGGCCAGAACTGGGGCAAGGAATGTCATTAAATCATTCGAGAATATCGCCAATTTATGTCGAATAAATGTAGCCCATTATTACATAGAGCATGGAGCCCGAACGTGGGTAACACTCAACGAACTAATTTATTAGTTAGTGGCCAAAATCGGGGTAATCATTTTCAATATTTTTATAATAGTTTCAGAAGCTGGCAGTCTTTAACTTAATGTATTGAAAATTAGTGTGTTCCACGCCTTGCCGGCTTGAAGGAGGCTTGGAGAGGATTAATGACGGTAAATTGGGAGAGGAGTAGAATAGGATGGGAGAGGAATGGGATGGGAATACAGGCCTTCGGACCCTCGCCCACAGTACGAAACACAATGCAATACTGCTTCACGCCGATCTTCTTGGCCTAGCTTGGCCCAATCCTGCAATGCTCGACTCCCTCTCTTCCGCATTTGCTTTTTAAAATACTAACAATTGTATAACCACAATATTTTTTTCAATTTATAAAAAACACCATCTTGAAACAATATAATGAAAAATGTACTATAAGAAACTGCAAATTATATTTGCACTATATATGTACTAAACATAAATTTTTACCTTTTTCCGCAACAATTCAACACGAAAACGTGTAGACTTATCGTCATAACATGTTATTAGGGAAAATTGATTGATGGTCAAAAAGGGGGATCGAGGCAGGATATATTGTTTGCGTTTCTCGAAATAAATGCAATGTTATGTCAGACGTATCTCAATCATAGGTCGTGATTTATCGTAAGAAATATAACAGTTTTTTGCGGTATTCTACGTTAGAAATTATTTCACTATTTGCTGCATCTTCATTGCTGCATCTTCACAAGTTGACATATATAACATTATGCTACGAGAGCAAAGCCAAAAGAGAAAAAGAGATCCGACTTCCTGACTCCATAAATCTATTCAAATTTAGTGCATAATCTTGGTAGATTGAATAGTTACTGCTTTAGAATATAATATAACCGACTTTCTTACACTTATTAGTGTGAGGAAGTCGGCTCTATTTTTTTGATGAAATGTCGTGATATATATTTATTGCCCGGTAAAAATCTTGAAATGACAAATAACTGTGCTAAATATTATGTAAGTAAATACCATTGTGAGATTTATCACAAACTTGTTATAAAATAACAAACGTTGAATCAGGATAAAGATGAGTTTCTCGGTCGTAACTCACTTGAAGGTCTTGATTTATTGAAGTACAGATTGTATGATATCAATTCGACAGCTATGGATCTTTTTTGTATTAGTTTTGTAAAATTTTTATCTTACACACTACAATCAAAATAACGAGCTAACTTTTTATGGCATCCGGCGTCCACCGATCGACGTTTATGCCTTACTTAACGTTTCATACACTCATAGAAATAATTTAAATTATTTCATTTAAATGTAACTAAAATGTAACAGTTCCCACAGCCATCCACCGAACGGCGTTTAGGCTTCACACCACATTCCATACTTTAATAGAAATTATTTAAATTATTACATTTAAATGTAACTACAGTGTAACAGCTCCCACAGGCATCCATTCAGCTGTGTTCACAACGCATTTCATACATAGATAGAAATATTTTAAAATTATTTCATTTAATTATAACTACGGTGTAACAGTCACCAACAGAAGTCCTAATCGAATTTTAGGTCACGCCATGCTTTGCATTTCTCCTTTTATCCTAATGTCCACCGTAAGGCGTTCAGGTTTCACACCACAATTCATACATTTATAGAAACAATTTAAATTATTTAATTTAAATGTAACTACAGTGTAACAATTTCCACAGGCGTCCACCGAGCGGCGTTAAGGCGTCACACCACATTCGATACTTTAATAGAAATTATTTAAATTATTTCATTTAAATGTAACTAAAGTGCAACAGCCACAAGCGTCCATCAAGCGGCGTTGAAACTTCACTCAAAATTTCATACATAGGTACAAACAATTTAAATTATTTCATTTAAATGTAACTACGGTGTAACACTTCCCACAGGCGTCCGCCGAGCGTTTAGGCTTTACACTACATTTCACACCTGCTTTCACAATTTAACTTGGAACATTCGTCTAATGTAAGGAGATTCGTTTAATTTGTACCTGCCACCTGATGGGATTATGTACATCTGTACAAGAGACTGATTTGATGGGGAATAAGGGTTTTAAAATTTAATTTTACGATAGAGAAAATAAATAGGCTAGAAGACATATTAGTAGCCAAAAAAAAAACATTTAAATTTTATTATTAAGATATGTTATAACAATAAACCTGCATGTAAATTTTTTGGTTATTATTTTTATAGAAAACTAGCTTGCCGCGGCTTCGCTCGCGTTAATTTCTGTAATAAAAGCATAGAGAAATTTAACTCAAAGTACAGAAAACTTGTAGTAAATTAATTTTAGCTACAAATAAAATACTATTTTATTTATTTTCATTATAAAGTCGGATAACATAGATTATGATTTATTAAAGTTTCCATTTTAAATGCAATCAAAACATGACCTACATGAGATATGAATATTAAACGCCAATGTTTAGATGTTCTCAAACAAGTTAAGGCAACTCTCAACGAACAAACAACATCACTAATTCACTTAAACTACGCAGAAGCGAAGTGGCTTCTAAAAATAAAGATTAATATCAAAACTTAAAAACTGTATGAAATTCAAGCTTTTATATTAATTATGTATATGCCAAAGATGAAACTTGTAATTTTATGTCAAGCTCCAGTAAACAGGTCTACAGGTATTAGACAATTTCTTCCAGGCAACCTAGGGATTAAATTTTATCAAAAC
Source organism: Phoebis sennae (assembly GCA_001586405.1). Classification (NCBI taxonomy): domain Eukaryota; kingdom Metazoa; phylum Arthropoda; class Insecta; order Lepidoptera; family Pieridae; genus Phoebis; species Phoebis sennae. Next base: position 87,736 of record LQNK01002265.1, on the reverse strand, counting down.
ATGACTTCCTTATAAGAAATTTACTTTAATACCAATGTTCAAATGCTCCCAAACATATATAAATAATATTTTTTTTTCTTGATTAACTAACGTTTGAGTACAATACATATATGAAAACGTAGAAATATGGAAAACTCCTTGTATCAAACAATTGTAGGTTGATACAGCATGCACAGTATTATACAGAGGTAAACTTTTTCAATAATTACAAAAATTGAGAAACTATGTGTAAAGTTTTACACTAATTTTTATACAGACCAAAATATACCAAAACATCTTGTAATAATGGAGAATGTTACTAGGTATGCTAAATAGGTTGAAAGTTTGTTACAGTATAGCTTGTACATAGGTACAAGGCTTGTACATAGGTTGAAAGTTTGTTACAGTATAGCTTGTACATAGGTGCAACAAAAATACAGACAAATACACTGTTATTTGTTGCAGTCAAAAATATTTAAAAAAAACGATATGAAAAGCTAAAAATCAAAATTTGTTAACATTCTTCATTATGATAATTTACAACAATCTTTCGGCTTGTTGGTCGGTCAACATCAAAATTTCAGTAATTAATGAAAAAGCCAAATGATAGTTTTAAAATTGAGATCGCAAATTGGCATCTAATTTTCTCCACGTAAAGCCCAAGGGCCGACAAACCTACATGAAAGCAACCTGAATGTTTATGAAGCGATGTTTGATACAGCAACCCCTAGAGGCGAGCAAATAACTCCACTTCCTAACTCACTTACAACTAAACCCGTATTAGTTTTGTTTAAACACATAAAGATAATGAACGTTTAATGATTTTTAATTTTTTTGAAATTGTAGTAATTCTTATTATTAATACTTCCTGTTATTCCTACGAATATTATTAACTAGCTGATCCGCGTAGCTTCACTCCCGTAATATTATGTACTATTTTCCGGGATAAAATATAGTCTATACGGATTCGGAAGAATCCCTCTAAATAATGATAAAAGAAATTTTGCAATCGGTCCAGAAGTTTTTGAGTCTTTTCAATACAAACATACAAAAAACAAAGGTTTCCTCTTTATAATATTAGTATAGATATTAGTAAAGATGTGAAAGTTGGGATGTTTGGATATTCGTGTGTCAATCATGTAGCAAGTAACGGAATAATTTTGCTGAAATTCCGTGCATAAATTGACTATTATCTGAATCAGGTAATAGGATACTTTTTATCCGAATTAAATGCCACGGGCAGAAGCTTCTACAAATAACTATAACTTTTGATTCAATTGTAAGTGCTCTAATCCCACTTCTGAACTCCAAACTAGGAAGCTGTCACAGACGAAATATCTCAATTATTTGAAGCTATATCGCAATTCCCAACTACCCTGCGAATTGTTAATAAAACTACAGACACGTCCAACTTCCCAGTCTTATTGTTTCTACTGAGCGCCGCTAATGGGTCTCTCATAACCACCGCAAATTCTTCCAAGCGTTTTTATTTTTCAAACTTGGGAGAATTGTAAAGCTTCTGCGATATAAAGAGCGATTCTTTCGTTTAACAAAGCCACGGGTATGGAAAATATATACGTTAGACAAATCTATATCGGGTATTCGGTAACAAATATAATCGGGTTAAAAGCTAGTAAATATTTATAAAATTTTGAAAAGGAGGAGAGGAACTATAAGCGGCCTAAGCCATCAAGAGAAAACCGCGCTTTATGTTGCCTCAGTATCTAATTGATTACCGATCGTTGTGTACATCGAGTTATAAGTGCCCAAAGATTTTACATGGATCAATGATTACGATTGAAATGAAATGATGTCCGCGTAGTATTGGTATCTTTGATACTTTACTATTCCAGTATTTTTATAACATGTTTTTCAATACCTGTCGGCTTAAAAAAATGTAGCGCGGTATCATCGTTGTATACATGGAAGGCTTATGTTCCTTCAATATCACACTATTATTTATTTTTTGTCACTAAAAGTTTGTATCGATTATAAGCAATGGACCGATTTTTGCGTAAGATTACCTTTGAGGGTGAAATCAGAACTTGTTCTGACCTATGTTACTAGTATTATATTAGTCGATAAGTCGGCAATACAATGACCATAGAAAATGGCTCCCACATGCGGTCTGTTTAGCATGCGTTACGAATTTAATGCAGGCCTTACCGACCAGTGAAAGCAATAATTGTATGCGGATAGTATGGCATGCATTACAGAAATCGCTCGCATCCTGAATATGTGAACAATCGACTAAAGTAAATGCGCCATAGCTGTACTGTAAGTATCATATCGCAGTTCGACTATCATAAAGAGGGTTTTCAGTACAAAACAGTGCAAAGTGAAGTTTGCAACTACTTCGTGTTATTCGATTAGTGTTTATAAAGGAAGTTTGTTTTAGAAGGAAGAAAAGCTAAATGGAAACTTACACTGTTTGTTGAAATTACAATATAAATCAAACAGATGTGCTTCAAATGTAATGCAGAAGTTGTAGTATAGGCAACTGTAGTTCAATTATTCTTGATAAATGTACGTAAAAACTTATTTGTGAGGAATTCGCGTTCAAATTTGATAATTTTGGTAAATTTTAAATTGAATATAATTTTGAATTGTAAATTTTCAGTAGTAGTTGTAGTCATATACGTTACTATTTACTATCGCGCCTCGGAGAGCACGTAAAGCCGTCGGTCCTGCGCCTGATCTCTCTCCGGTCGTCTCGGACTGCCGTCCCATCGGGTTATGAGAGTAAAGGAATAGAGAGTGTACCTGTATTCCTTGTTGCATACACTTGTGCACTATAATATCTCCCGCGCAGTGGGCTGATCTCTGTAGAGATTGGCCGCCGTGGCCGAAATTCGGTTAGGAGAAACGTTACTATCTATCTATCCATCGTAATATCAATGCAAAATTTTTATTTATGCACACTTTATCTTCATTTTAAAATATTAAATTTGGTGGTATTATATTATTATCTGTGATTTGGTACAGTTGTTCAAAAGCTTCTTATACCTGAGATTACTAACATTATCTTTTACAAATCAGGTTTATACTCAAAATTCAGAAACCTTAACGACGTCGCACCGCAGATTGTGATGCAAATCAATTTGAAAGTGAACGCGTCTGCTTACCATTATTTCGGCTTTATTTCTAACCCGCTCGTTTGCACTCCATCAGCGATGATAAATTATGTGAATTATCGACGGCTTAAGAACTCTTCACAAGTCCATTAAAGTGGAAACTTCTTGACCGTTATCCTTGTTAATATCTGGAAATTTTGGTAGTGCTTTCAAATTTTATATTATTTTGTTTGACTTATGTATAATAAGGCAGATTGAGTGCAGCCGAAGAGTCGCTTGACACCGAAAAACAAATACAAACTTCACAAGCAAATACAAACATGTTCATCTAGTTTGACATAACACATCACGAGGGCTTCGAAATTTTCAAATTTCACTCACACAGATGCACGTGTACGTTCGTGTAGTTAGCGTCACTCGAGTCTTCGGAACACTCCATCTGCCTGTGTGTATAATCTTAATAATTCGTATGCTATTGACAAAAATAGCACTTGTTCATGATTTGAAATGGCTTTCAATAGATGGGTAGATAGAAACATCTATTTACAAGATGAAGACTATAATAGTCACCCGTGACCACGCTCGCTGTAAAGTGCTCGAAACGTCGATTTAATAATAATGTAAAATAATGTATAATAAGCCGCATTTTTTTTATTATCAACATAGAAAAAATACATAAAAAGCGATTACAATGAGCATCACAAAAATCAAAATTATTTGAGCGTGAAACATAAGCATTCTACGCCAATTTTGCTAAATACGTCGGAAATAATTAAAAAAAAACACATTTTGCTTAAGATGAAGACTATAAACTATTTAGTAATAATAGTAACACAGTATATACTTATAGTACCTTGATGTTAATTGCATCGATTCCTTATAGACTTCAGCTAAAAAACTAATAAATATTCATGACGTAGCGCTGCAGATTGTCAATGCAAATCAATTTAGAACGCCTTAGCTTACCTTTCATTTTGGCGGCTTTATTAAAACCGGTTGTTTACAAGCCATCCATCAGATGATAAATTATGTGTATTATCGACGGCTTACAGAACTCTTCACAACTCCATTAAAGTGGGAACTTCCTTTATCCTTACGAAAGCGTATTGCGTATCTCACGTAATTCACGTAAATATAATTATTCTAAAAACGCTTATTGATAGCGTGTCCCACAAATATAGTATAGAGTATAGTGATGATTAGAATATGGCAATTCAGAGTAATTAATTAATAGTTACACGACTAAAACCTTAAAGTTGCTTGATGTAGACTGTATGAATCCATTTAACACTAAAATCAAACACCCCAAATTGTCGTCTGAGATCTAGAACCACTTTTGGTGAGCAAATTGAAAACTTGTATGATGCCTTTCCTTTTATACTCCGACATGGAACTGCCGACCTGGCTGGTGAGTAGCGGGGCTAAATCTTGTGGCACAATTCCTAATTCGCGATGTTGAATATTATCACCGCTAAGCATACAACAACTTTCAAACATCAATTCTCGGGGCGTAACGGCCGGCTATTTCTATGGTTTGGACTGGTAAATGATTTTCCCTCTTCGTTGGAGGAATAATACAATCCTCCACAATTCAAATAAGTTCAGAGTTTAATATAAAAAGAATAGAAAGAAAAAAAAGTCAGGCGATTTAGTTGGGGTTTTAACATTGGCATCGGCCTAGCTCTTGGAATATTGTCAGTGCAAATCAATGTGAAGTGACGCCATTTCGGCATCTTAATTAAAACCGGTTGTTTACACGCCATCCATCAAATGATAAATTATGTGTATTATCGACGGCTTACCGAACTCTTCACAACTCCATTAAAGTGGGAACTTCCTTTATCCTTACGAAAGCGTAGTGCCTATCTTACCTAATTCACGAAAATATAATTATTTATGAGTTTATTTAGCTTTTTTAAGATTTATAATAATTTTCTAATAAGGCCTCGTAGGAGGCCCTTTTAAAAAATTAAAAATATATTTGACTTTGATTTTGAAATAAAGGAAGAAACGCTTATTGATCTTATTGAGGGTCTGCCACAAATAAAGTATAAACGAGTGATGATTCGAATATGACAATTTATATAAAATAATTAATAGTAACACAACAAAAAACGAAGTTACGTACTGTACATAACATGGATCCCTAAAAGACTAAAAATTTTTTAACGTTTTTAGGGAGGCAAGCTGAAAACTTGTATGACGTCTCTCTTATTATACCCCGACGTGGAACTGCAGGCGGGTGAGAAGCAGGGCTAAATCTAAATAAGCCACGAAACCTATTTAAACATATATATTTATTTTTTTTATGTTATAGCGGGCAAGCGGGGCATGCGGTTCACCTGATGTTAAGTGACTGACAGTAGCCCATAAACATCTGCAACATAGAGTATATATAACATATATTTAAAATATATCTAGTAGTTAAAATATAAAGAATAGAGAGAAAAAATAAGCCAGGCGATTTAGTTGGGGTTTTAACATTGGCATTGCCTAGCTCTTGGAATATTGTCAGTGCAAATCAATTTAAAAGTGACGCCATTTCAGCATCTTAATTAAAACCGCCTATTTACACGCCATCCATCAGATGATAAATTATGTGTATTATCGACGGCTTACGGAACTCTTCACAACTCCATTAAAGTGGATCCTTCATCCGTAGTCCGTAACATTTTGTTAAGTAATTATGGCCTTGTATAACCCTTATAATCTTGAAGTAATTAACATAATGTATTGAAGGACAGCTTAGATGATTGGCAAGATTTACTGATATATCAGACCCGATTGGCGTAGTAGATGTGGCAATGGTCTATTGCAGAGGGTGTGGGTTCGATACCCACGAGTAGAAAACTCTTGCGTGCTGAACATTGTAATTTTCTACTTTGGCTGTTTATCTATATAGTATGTATGTATTTAAAAAACATATGTTTATCAAGTTTCCATAGTACAAGCTCTGCTAAGTTTGGGACGAGATGGCTTAGTATTAAATGTCTCTGAATATTTTTTAAAATAAAAAAATTTAAAAAAATATGAACGTATGCTCAACTGTTTTGTTTTTGTTCCATAGTTTTTGAGTGAAAGAGTAACAAATATACATACATACATACATCCTCACAAACTTTCGCATTTATAATATTAGTAGGATATAGATGTCTCTATAAATCGATCTTTATATTTTTGATAAATCTAGCTCAATCAAGAAATTAAAGATGAAAAGTTATATTTTATTCTCACGGAGGCGGATGAAGTGCAAAAGTTAAATATTTCTTTTAAATTGAATATGTTTTATAACTAAACCGTACGGTCAGGTATGAAAAGAACAGTTTTCTTTCAATGTTAAGAAAAAACAAGTCGTATTTACCCGCAATCACAAGACACGCCTAGGAAATCGCATAAATGCTCAGCGTTTGTGAGCATCGGGAATAGTAACGGCTTCCTAAGGAGCCTGGAATCGGAAGGAATAGAAAACGAATTGCCAACTACTTCTATTGGGTCTCTTTGTGCTTTTAGTCACGCCTAAGACATCGAACGATACACAGTGCATACGTTATAATTGTTTAACAATAAGTGAGCCATCGTATAACTTGAAATGGTTAACGCGGTTTATACTCACCCAATTATAGTGCATAGATTGCTGAACTACTAGATCCTTCTAGATGATTGTTTTTCTAATTCAAAAACCTGTGCTAAAATAAAACTGTTGTAAAGATTCTTAGTTCTAGTTTTTTTTATCAGAAATAAAACTATTTGTAGGGGATATAATTACATTATTATTATAACTATAAGTTATGAACTTAACGCGTAGAAATCTATAGACGAATAGAAGTCACAAGCAATGTCCTAAGTTGTAAATGCAAAAAGTATTTTTTTTATTTCAGTAATTCACATTCATAACAGATTTACTGATATTTGAACAGAACAATGAAATATTTACATCCACAACAGATTTACTGATATATGAACTTGACAATTGTTTTGAAGAAAATAAGCCATATTTATCCACAATCACACACCACGCCTAGGAAATCGGATAAATGCTAACCGTTTGTGAGCCTCGGGAATAGTAACGGCTTCCTAAGGAGCCTGGAATCGGATGCCAATACATTTCTATTGGGTATCTCTGTGCTTTTAGTCACGCCTAAGGGATCAAATGATACAGAATGCATATATTACTTACATACTACATCCTTTTAGTGCATTTTCTAATTCAAAATCCTATGCTGTAATAAGAGTGTTGTAAATATTCTTAGTTCTAGAATTCTTATCAGAAATATAACCATTTGCGGAGGATTTTTTTTACATTGTTATTACTACACGTTATGAACTTAACTCGTATAAATCTATATACAAATAGAAGTCACCATCAATGCCCTAGGTTGTAAATGCAAAAAAAAAATAGTTGTTTATTTTATTTTTATTTTATTTATTTGAAAATAAACAAACCATATTCATCCGCAATCACAAGACACGCCTAGGAAATCAGATAAATGCTAAGTATAGTTTTAGCCGTCGAAAATAGTCACAACTTCCTAAACGAGCCTGCAATCGGAAACCAATAGGACACAAATTGCAAACTGATTTCCATTGTGTATCTCTTTGTACTTTTCTACGCGCAAATGACAAATAGTATATGAGATGCTCACTGAGCTCTTTATTGCGTTTTTCCATAGACCAGTTATTTGATATATCGTAAACCTGATTGCGCCGGAGGGTATGGGTTCAATCCCCGCTAGTATAAAATTATGAATTTTCTAGGCCTGTTTCAGTTATCTATAGATATATTTTCAAAAAAAGTATGTTTAAGTATGTCTATCAGTTACCTAGTTTCCATATTACAAGCATTACTTTGGGACTAGATGGCGTTGTGTTAAATGTGCAGGAATATTTATTTATTTATTACATAGAAATAAAAAAACACTTCTTGATTAATCTTATCTAGTATAATAATACTAATCATTTTTCGGCGTGATGTGGAAAAATTGTTACCCATAAATATAATGCTTGTTGCATCAAATATAAGATATCACAGCGATAAACTATACCACATATGCTTCCAAATATTTCCCTTGTCCTTTCCCTATTATAGTTGACGACAGATTCATTCCTGTCTAATCTTTGCGTTCCATAAAAATCAGACCCACTAATAACTCCCTTCATTATTCTTATCACGTCATCTTCCCTTAATCAACTTCTATATAGTCAGGAATCATGAATGCTATTGTCTAACCGTGTCGCCCACAATAAAGCCCCCAGCTAACACGATCGAGCTGACTCATTCTTTTTAACAGTTCAATTCAATCCTACCGTCCAAGAGCTGGGTCCGCTTTTTGGGGAGGTGTTTAAGGCAAACAAAAAATATTTATGTTGTCTTTTTCTCCTACCACGGCCTGGAAGAGATCGCTTCATAGCGCCGTCTTTTTCATTCATTCATTTCAAACTGAAAACTTGTATGATTTACCTCTCCTATGGAGTTTAAAATTTACGATATGAATTGCAGACCAGGCTGGTGAGTAGCGGGGCTGAATCTAAATAAACCCCGAAAATTTTATTGTAAATAATATATTGGTGGCAACATGCAATGTATTAAATGTTGTGGTTAAATGTTTACAGAATAGAAAAAATTAGCCAGATAATAAGTCGGGGTTTTAACATTGCTAGGCGTATTACAAAATAATTTACACAAAATCTTAAAAAAGTATAATAAAACGTATTTGAGGCAACTTGAAATATTAATGGCATATTATCTATAGCTACAGGAATAATATTCTGAAAAAGACAGGGGAGTTTGGTGAAACGTTCAACCCGCCTCATATATATCAATGGTTTTCAACTTGCCTTAAACATCTACCCAAAAAATGATCCTGGCTCTCGGAATATTCCATACCCATTGTGAAATTATCAGATCAATTTTCGTATCCGTACCCACTCTCTGGAAAGCCCACTTCAGTATCTAAGATCTAAACTCAAGGCAATTTTTAAGAGCCCTTTAAATTCTGTTTAAGAGGGGAAATGTGACATAACGGTTTATTAAAAAACTTATCTTGCAAGTCTATAGATCGAGGAAAATTTAGAGTATCAACAGAGCTGTTATGGCTTGATCTGAGTGACAATACCAGTTTCGCGACACCATCAAGAATCATAGACTGTGGTACAGAGTAATGTTATGTTAGAGAGTTTTAGTTGATTCGGACGACAAAAATCTGAATGGAAACAGTAGTTTCGCGGCTACATGAAGTGATGAACTATAGCATAGAGTAATATAATACTAGAGATTTGTAGTTGATTTAACCAAGAAACATCTAAGAGACAAATACCTTTCTGAGCTACTATCTCGAATCATAGACTTTAAAACAAAGTATAACATATTATAAGAGATTTTTGGTGATTCAAGCAATCTTGTAATACAAAATATCAATTATTTTTGTCTCATTTTCACGATTTAAGCGTCGAGGTTAATTAAAAGGCCACACAGATCATTTACGAACGTTTCTAAAATCAGCTAATCTATTCTATAATTCATTATTTTGTTTTTAATTTATAATATAAAAATAAAGTAAGAAAATTATTATATAACCATACATACATATTATATATTTAGATAAATTTAACACTAAGCCACCTAGTCCCAAACTAAGCAAAACTTGTACTATGGATAGTTCCCATAGTACAAGTTTTGCTATATATGTATATTTGATAACTGATAAAAAACTTAATTAAACATACTTTTTTGGAAATACATACAAACTATAGATTAACACCCAGACAGAAATCTACAATTTCATCACATAATAATTTTCTACTCGTACAGACGTACAGAAAACCCACACCCACCAGCGCAATAGACCATTGCCATATCCACTGCGCCAGTCGTCAAATATAATAAGGTTATGCCTTGAAATTTCGTCATCCACCATTTACTTCATCATTTCAACGTCTTCAATACTGAAAGCCACAAGAGGATTAAATTTACTCGCCGAATACTTAAACATAGCTTTAGGTCCATTACTTTAAAATACAGAGTAACGAACTATTCCCAAACCTTTACCGAAGCAAAGATCACAAAGCGCTCAACTTTTACTTCGAGTTCAATGCCATTGTGTCTGAAGAGCATTACTCTGTGACCAAAATGAGTAGCTTTTCGTAAACGGTATTGCGGGAATGCCTCCTTGACGATTTAATTCGCTAAAAGCCCTCTTTTTCCGCGGAAGCCTCTTGAAAAACTTGTATAGAGTACGGAGGCTTATTTTTGATTTCAATGGGCGGTGTTTCTTTAATCTTTTTTTGCGAAATCCAAGTGTAATATTCGCTTTATTATTTGTAACGTTAACCTATATTTGAATTTCGCAATTTTCAAAAACTAAATCAGTACCTATGTCGTTATAATTAGCAGTAAATTATGGAGATTTCAATATTGTTTAGTATATTTATAGCCTTCTTAGAAATCATTATTGAAGGAAATTATTCAAAGAAAATATAAATAGATTTATGGGATATAAAATAAATATATCTTAAGAACTTTTACTACAGAGCTATTTAAATAAGAAATGAAAAGATTTATTAAGCTTTGATGGGGTCGAATGACTTAGATGTTATTTCTGTTGAATTACTTCAAAAGGGCATGGGGTTATACCGCTTCTTCTTTAAAAGGAAGGCATTTAATTTAATGTAAAGACAAAAATTAACAGCTTTTTGATTTAAATTTCGATTTTTTTTAACCCAGTTTTAATGCTAAGTTTTATTTGCGGTTTACATCCTACTTAATACTCTAAATGCCTAAATCACTATTACTGCCTAAATGGTTTGAAATAAGGATTAAAAGTTTAAGTTTGTATAAAAAGTAAATATTCCAATGAATGTATGCCACGCGAACGATGAAGCGTCTTTAACCGTGCGACAGGTTAGAATAAATGTGTTGAGGCGACAGAGGTAATTCTGCTACATTACATCTTCAGCAATAAAAGAGTAGGAGCCGAGCATTGCCCAATTGGACCAAGCTCGCACCGGAGTAAGTACTCGATAATCGAACCCACACCCTCCAGTACAATAGATACAGTTCTATCCATAAAAAGGCACCAAAAGTCTTTGATTCAATATTCAAAAAGCACAAATTTTCACTTCTACATCAATTCACTTTTCGGTTAACGCAAGCGAAAGTTTGTATAATATATGAGAAATGTTTGAACTCTGCCCACACACCAACGTTTGTTACTCACATACCACTTTGTCTGTATACTATCTGTATATTTTAGGACAACATTTGTAATCTACACTAATATTATTTAAAGAGAAAGTTTGTTTGTAATGCCTCAAAAACACAGGACCGATTTTAAAATTTTTTCACCATTCGTAAGCTACATTATCCACGAGTAACATAGGCTAAATTTTATTTGGAATAGGCTAAAGGTTCCGTGAGATACTTGGGGTTTTCGGACACACGGTGTAAAAAAATAACTCAAAATTTACAAGAAAGGATTTTGATCAAATCCCACGGGAAAATAAGACTGATTAATTTACTACCAATTTCTATACTGCACATATTATATAAAAATACTATACACATTTGTGAATATCCATAACACGCATTTACGTTCCCAAAACATATAGATATGTTACTATAAATAGCAAATTTTCTGGTGAATTTCTCGCCATAACGTGACCTTTCGTGACATATTTCTCATATCTCCGGCACGCGGGCATAAAGGAGAACCGATCAACCGGGTATCTCGAGTGAATGGCTGTTGTATACAGCGTTTACATTCTAAATAAAATATGGACACATTCTTCTAGAATAATAGCCAATGTCGGTCAAGGTGGCCAATTTCGATAGAAACTAGCCAGTTACGCAGTAGATATTGTACTCACTGATATAATCTGATGGGATGGCAAGCCGAGGCGATCGGAGAGAGATCAGGATCAGGAACAGGCTTTACGTGCTCTCAGATTCAAGGCTGCCAATAAAACTTTTTTATTTGAAAAATGAAAGAAACAAGGAGGGTGGGAATACAGAACTGGGCACATTGCAAAATACAAAACAATACTTATTTATTAAACGATGATTTCTTGCGGGTGGCTGGTAACTTCCTTGGTGTGATTTTTTTTATGCTACAGCGGGCAAGAGGCGGAGAATAAGGAGAGGACTAATAACAGAAAATTGTGAGAAGAGTAGAATTTAGTATCGGTCCCCGCTCACCGTACGATACACAGTGCAAAACTGCTATACGCCGAACTACTGGGATGGTAATTTCACCGGGATAGGCTCAATTGTGCACTACTCAGCTCACACTCTTTTATTGCCGAAGATATTATGCAGCATCCCTCTGTCGTCTCTTACGACACTCACGACTAGAAATGGGGTGGCGACACATGTATTCTGACCCGTTGCTTAACGGGACAAAAGTCGCCCGGCTCCCACGTAAAATTTCTCATAACTGGCACGAGGCAATCCCATGTCCATCTATACTCTATACAATCTTTCGAAACTAACGTCAGTTTAAACTTGAGTCTTAGTTTACTTACGGCCATCTTCAATAATGTATCAAAGATTATAGATAGATTGTTATCTCAGATTATATGACGTAAGATTGACAAAAATCGTAGAAAAAGCTATCCGTAGACAGCATATTGAAATCAAAGTAAGTGCAAATAGATAGACTTGTCTGACTAGTAATCAAAACAAGGGATAGATAGAATATTGAAAACGGCCGTAAATTGAAGAATAATAAACATCATATATCACCTAGTAACGTTATTTTAAAGCAAACAGAACAATAATTACAATCGAGTAACATATTTCAGATATAAAATTATTTTTAACGACGCGTTCGGTGAGCCTGACCATATTTCATAATTAACTTAAAATTAAATTATTCCCGTTATTTTACATTACTTGTAATTAAACGATTAACAGCGCGGTTGAATTCATTAAATTTATTATAACACGTTAATAAAATGTGTGATTCTTCAGTATGATTTTGTGTACCACCAAAATAATCTAGATATTTTATGAGGTAAATTAATAAAATTTTAGAGTTCAGTCTTAAGGTACTATACGTACAAATTTGTAAATTTCGTGTTCTTGGATTAAATGCGATCTTTAATATAATTTGCTATAACTAGTGGCTCGCCCCGAGCTGGACCTCGCGTTGTAGTGTTTATATTCATCGAGACCTTACATTTGATGTTACACCAAAGCCAGACTACTTATCTACTACGGCTGTACTAATGTGGCTTATTACTACGTCTTCATGTCCGTGGATACCATCGGCAGATGACGAGCAAAACAACAACTGATAAAAATTAAAAGTAATCTGTATAATTTCATATTCGTGGAATTTTAAAGAAAAAAGATGAAGGACTGTAACGTATCCGAACCTAACGCCGTATTTGAGTATTGAAAAATTAAAAATGCATTGCAAGTCTGAAGTCGTATTGCCCTGCAGTTGATATAAAAATAAAACGTTTTACTTACAGACAGTACAATATCTTACTAGGCGTAAGTCAAAAGTGTTTCTATAATAAACGTGACGTTAACATTGGTAGATTAAAACCGCCCGTTATAAAAATTTAAAACCATTCGTTTGTTCCGTCGTTTAAGCGAAGAATGATCATTCAACAACTATTGTTTAAAATAAATACAATTCTTATTAAAGAAATTTAAAATAAAATCTATAACGCGATTCAGAAGCCTCGCTATCTGTATTTTTCAAATATATTCATTTATTCATTTATTCTTTATATTATATTAAACGAGGTTTTTTATACTCTTATTTTTTCGTGGCATAGTAAACATCGTCGTCACTATCACTACATAGTATAAAACAAAGTCGCTTTTTCTGTCATGTGTCATGTTGTATGTCCCTATGAACGCTCAAATCTTTAAAACTACGCAACGGATTTTGAT